>CABHPR010143008.1:41278-60562 GCA_902168415.1 Peromyscus melanophrys
CCACCACCGCCCGGCTAGTATTGACAATCTTAATGACTCCATCATCTTAATGACTGAAATCAAGCATGACCAGTACATCGAAGTGGAAGAAACATCATTAGCTATTGATTACCTTCAATCCCTAGGAGAGGAATGACATTCCAACTTCTGTTTTCTAAAGAACACATGTGCTGCTTTTCTCTCAAGGAAAAACATGATGGGCATTGTTGAGCTATCTTCCAAAGAAATGAAATGTAGTCAGCTCTTGGCTCCGAATCTATCTAGTTTTATTTTCTCCTTCTCAGCCTCATCCCTATTCTCTACCAGCTCCATCTCACCCATCTCCCTAGTAGTATTGGTTCCTTGCATGGTTTGAACTGCACTTGATACAACCTAGTTAAGTTCAGTTTTCATAAATGGGCCTTATACAGTTCCAGGAGCCTTCATAGTTCAGGGAATCTCTTTGAGGAGCTTCCAGTCAATCAATCAAGAGAGGGAGATGTGTGTGTAAGTTGTAAAAAGTGGAAACAAGATGTGTTGGGTAAAGAGACGGCAGCAGAGCTGGACCAGTGAGGGAGTCAACCAAGCTCTTGATGAGTAGATGGGGACATCCTAACTCTGTCATGTTGATATGGAGGTCCAAACTAGCTTTGCCCCCACCATCTGCATTAAAAAGAATGATTTAATCCAAGGTATTGACCTCTGCTAGCTCTGTCATATTTTTTATCCTAAAGTTTGGTGTTGTAATCAAAAGCTTTGGATTGAGCTGTGGTAACTGCATAGCATACATGAAGCCCTGGGTTTAATTTCCAGCATAAATCAGATAGTGTGGTGTACATCTGTAATCCTAGTATTCAGGTGGATGGAGACAGGAAGGCCCAAACTTCAAGGTCATCTTCCTGGCCACCCAGGCTACCTAGGGAATCTGAGGCCAGCTGGGCTACATGAGATTCTGTGTCAAATAAATCAAAACAAAAATACCATTGAAGCTGGAGACCAATTTTGTCAAATAATGTCATTCAGCCAGTTTGTAAAGCTCTCTTCATTTGGCTAACAAGTAGGGGCAATATTTCTGTCATGTGCTTTCTGGGGACAGAGTTAGATGCAGCCATACACACCTTTCCCCCCCAGAAGCAATATTCTCCGGTCTTAACTAACACTGTTCAAACTGAAGGTAAAACCAGCAGAGCAGCCAGAACCTTCGAGAATAGCTGGTCCAGTGCCATCACTCATTTTAGCTAGCTTCTACACTGTGGTAGTCACCTAATCAAGAGGGACACAGACAAATTCCTCAGGCTGTCTATAGCTCATTCAGCTTCCAGACTTACTACAGACTCCTTTATAGCAAAATTCCATCCAAAGCTAGATAGAATTTGTCTAATTCCCACTAAAAGAAATCTAATATCTCATACTTGGAAGTTAAAGAGAAAAAAAAAATCAAAAGTTTGAAGCCAGCCTGGGCTACCTAATGAGTTCAAGGTCAGATTGGATAAAATAAGACATTTCTCAAAACAAAAATAAAAGAAGACCTGGAGATGTAGACTATAAGACCATTCAAGGAGCCAGTCAGTGGTGGGTGGCACATGCCTTTAATCTCAGCACGTAGGAGGCAGAGGCAGGTGGAACCCTATGAATTAGAGGCAGCCCAGTCTACAAAGCCAGTTCCAGGACAGCCAGGACTGTTACACAGAGAAACCCTGTCTCAAAAAACCAAAAAAAACCAAAAAACAAAAAACAAAAACAAAACAAAAAACAAAAAACAGACCATTCAAAGAAAGGGAGGGAAAAGACAGCAAAGAAGGAAAGGAATGACTTTTCCTAACTCTGAGTACATCACATTCCCATCCCCTACTCACTTCCACACAGCAGACTGGAGTAACACATGTTCCATGATGCTTTGCATTTCCCTTCACTTCTCTCTCCTTTTTCTGCCCTTTCCCCACTTCCCTCTCCCCATACTCATACCAATCCCCCCACCACACTTCTCTCCCTTTCTCCTCTGAATGTTATGGAGAGTATCCACCAAGTCTTAGTGACTTTCTTTCTTGCAGACCTCACTTCTAATGAAGACGCCAGAACTCAAGAATCTGAGGGAAGATCTTATAATTTAGGTGGTTAGAAAGATGGAAGGGGTGGCTGGAGATACAACTCAGTGGTCAAGAGCCCTTGCTCCTCTTACAGAAGACCCGGGTTCGATTCTCAGCAACCTACAGGGCGGCTCACGACTGTTTATCTAACTCCAGTTCCAGGGGATTCAGTACCTTCTTCTGATTCCATGGTAGATACAGATATACATGCAGGCAAAAATACCCATACACATAAAAAAATGCTGGGTGGTGGTGGCACACTCCTTTAATCTCAGCACTCAGGAGGCAGAGGCAGGCGGATCTCTGAGTTTAAGGCCAGCCTGGTCTACAGAGTAAGCTCCAGGACAGCCAGGACTATACAGAGAAAGCCTGTCTCAAAAAAAAAAGAAAGAAAGAAAGGAAGGAAGGAAGGAAGGAAGGAAGGAAGGAGGGAGGGAGGGAGGGAGGGAGGGAGGGAGGGAGGGAGGGAGGGAGGAAGGAAGGAAGGAAGGAAGGAAGGAAGGAAAGAGAGAGAAGAGAAAGAAAAGAAAGGAAGAAAGATGGAAGATGGAAGGGTTTCAGTGACTTTAGTCTGTTCCTGAGCCCCAAATGGAAGTCAGTATGTATGAATGTACTTGTACAGCTGAGAAGCCCACTCACCACCAGCTTAAGAACCTATACAACTGATAACCAGCCAGTACTATGATAAAGGTAGGTACAATAAATCAAAGAGTAGCACACATACTCCTCAGTTAAGATGTCCCAGCTTAGTGCACTTCTGAGTCTGGTAAGAAACACAGTTTTCTCTCTCAGCAGAGAATGGATATAGTTAACGTCCAGCAAGGGGAACAGATAGATGCATTCTAATGGGCAATTCCTGGTCAGTGAGCCTCTAGCAAAGTTGTGCATTGAAATAAACGTGGCCTTGAGATTTTGTCCACCTCCAACTTCAGGGTGGTGGCTTTTGTCAGGAGCCACTGGGGGCTCTGAAATGAACCTTCTGACACAGCATCCCTGGGAGAGTCGGGCTGCAGTGGGGAGGTGAGGGCAACATCTCCTTGGTAGCTGGTCGCTAGTGTGTTCTGAGAACACACCCTGCCCAGGACATTCATCACAAAGGCCCATGTGTGACCTTAGGAAAAGTCCTTGAAAACAGTGAAACAAAAGTCTCCATTGAAATCTGGAATCCATTCCAGCCTCACACAGGAAGAAAATTAGGCAAAGAACAACAAAGCCTGTAGTTCAGAGAAACCTGGGGAGGCTCTGGCTGACATTAAAATCATGGAAGACTTTTTTTTCCCTTACTGCTCGGTATTTCATAAAATCTTTTCATCTGTGCAGCCCAAAAAGCTGCTAGAAAATACTGTATGGTTAATAGATGGCAATAACTGGGTAAGCAGTCAGCAAAGCAATCGGACTAAGAACAGAAATGCTGACCCATTGATGTGGGCAAGTCCACCTGACACTCTCCAAGCTGCTATTGAATAGTGAATGCTATTCTTCCGAACGCTTGTGGCCCACGCTGCTGTTTTCCCCTTTGGAATAACGTCTTGGTCATAGCAGGAGCCACAGAGGGAACAGCTGGGGCAAAGAGAAAAGCCGTGCTTCCCAGGCACCGATTCTGAGATCAAGTTCATGAGTCCAGACATCACCAGCCTGGAAATGTTTATTCACTTAGAACATGAATCAGCAGAGTGGCGTGCTTACCCTGTGCAGTTAACTCAGTGAGCATTTGTGGGGTAACACCATTCTTTTAAGAACAGACCAGTTCCCTTTTGTTCCCAGATGACATTACTCACAACTGATTTGCCATATCATGTGATTCAGTTCATGCATGTAAATAATTATAAACCTGTGCCACCTTTGGAAGCGTTTTCCTTCTTTGGCAGCAAGAAGAGAGGTGGGAACTTTTTTTTTTTTTTTTTTTTTTTTTTAGTCAAACAGTGACATTAAGACCCAGTGAAAATCAATTGTCAGGGATACATGGTTTGAAATCGTATTTTACATCTCATCTCTAGTTTGTCTGAAAGAGGGACACTAATCTCATAGCAAGTAAGAAGAGTGTGGGATCCTTTAGCTGGGGACAGAAGATGCCAGACACAGCCCCAACACATTTACTCAGACACGTACAAAGAGTTTAATTTTGTTTCTTTTTAAGCACCTTTAGAGTTCATTTTTATTTTCCTTTAAAAAGGAGGGGGTGGTGGTAAATGGCATTGCTTTGGTCTCCAAAACAGATGCCAGCTTGAACTTTATTTTGCCAGCAAGTATTTGGTTTGGCTCTGTGGGGGCTGAGTTGAAAAATATTTGCCAATTCCAAAAAGACTTAGCGAGCTTTGCTGCAGACTCCATGCCATCTGGCCCATCACGGAGCCTGTGGTGGAGCAAAGCGAGCGCTCTTGACCACAGCTTTCCTTCACCCGGGGTAGCCAGCACTGGGGTCCAGTTGGTTCTTGGGGTCAAGAAATGACAGGTCACATGGGTTAGGTTCCCCAAGCAGGCTGTGGGAGGGATTAGGACAGAATCCTCCCCATGTAGCATGATGGATAACTTTCAGAATAGTCCACAGTGTCCTGACACCGTTTGCCACACACAATCAACGTTGCCAACCAGTATACCAGATACACACTCACTTCTAGATACTCTTATCTGATACAAAAAAAGGAAAGAGAAAAGACATGCTGTGATGCATTTGAGCCATCTGATGTGAACTGTGGCATTGAAATTTAACTGTACTAAAAATGAATGGCTGCTTCCTGTAACTCTGTTAAATAGTACCAGAACATCTACTCTATCTTGCCAAGAGAGACAAGAACCTCCTTTATTAAGACCTAGTAGAATATAGACACATAGATCCATCTTGGAGTATTGGAAGACTGGCCACATTGCCCCCAAACGTCATAAGTTAAAGGTCACTGAAGGTTGTCAAGTGTGGTCACGCCTTTCAGTACAGATGGCCAGAAAACAAGACTCCCATCCTTTCACACCAGGGTCGGTCTAAGAGCTATGTCCAACAACAACAACAACAACAACAACAACAACAACAACAACAACAACATAGTGTTCCTGTAACTGTGGACACGTAGGAATTAAAAATCTTTTTTAATGACATTCTGTAGGAAGAGTGACATCAAAGATGTAACTAGGTTACAGAGTTCTGTAATATTTTGTTATTTCACACAATGAGCAAATAAACACATAGTTGGACATTTTCTGCCCTAACTTCTATGTACTTCCCCAACTTCTCAACACCCTTTCCTTAACACCACATGCCAATCCCATCTTTGGGACATGATTATCTGATACAGGAAATCTTTAACAAATACCTGGAAGAAAAAAAAATCAATCTCTCAATCACCTTTCCAGAGTAATACCTATTCACCAGAACAAAGAACGGAGCGCTCTCTTAACTGAGGTTTGGAATCAGACCAGAACTCGATCTTACAATCACGTGTGTTGTAACAAAAGGATGACTGAAGCTCTTATTTACCATTTTGGCTTCTGAATGCATGGGCTGGACTTGGGGAGAAGCACAGGGGTTGCTGAGGTTTGGGCCTTGCATGCCCATGATGCTGGAGTTCACTGACATTTGTCTCTCCATCTATGAGGAAGGAAAGTAACACAATTAGAAGGCTGAGTAGGGCAGCGGAGGCTACAGACAGAGCTGCACTTTGCTTGGGTCAGGGTTGAGGGAGGTCATGAAGCATTTTATGGAAGAGCCCAGAAACCACAGGCTTGGTGCAGGGAGTAGTGCACTCTTGAGTCTTGAACCTGAGCACATCAAAGAATCATCCAGTTCTGTGTGCTCCATCAAAGATTCCCCATGCCAAAAGGAACTTCCTGGTCTGGCAGACATTGCCAAAGAAAACTACCAAATGTTTCTACTTCGCTACACACTTCAACCATCTCTAATCATATTTATTTTTGTTGCTATAAAGAATAACATATGCATTAAAATGTTAAAAGATTATATAATATACCAAATGGTTATCTTAGGATGCCTTTGGCATTATTTTTACTTGAAATTTTACATAGTAAACATGAATCAATTGACAAGAGGAAAAATAAAATTAATTTTACAGCAACTCTGTCTCCTGTAGCGCTTCTCTCTGCGGTTACAGCACATTAATGCAATAACACAGCCCAGGGTACGGGGGTGGGGGCGGGGGGGGGGGGGGGGGGAGACTGCAAAAGTCTGTTATCTCTGTGCTTGCTGGGGTGGGAGGTCACTCTAAGCTCCTGGAATTCTAGGCCAGCCTGAGCTACACAGGAATACTCCATCTCAAAAACAAAACAAAGCAGAAAGAACCTTTTAACCTCCCACCCCCTACCCCTGCCCCACCCCGACTAGTTGCCCCTAGGGTATCTCCTGCTCTTAACCTGACCAAGATTTCACTCAGCTGAAGTGTGAGACCCCACAGCAAGCTTAGCCTTTCCCTAAGGAAGAAAGAAGCCAGGGGATGGGAATTACACATCACAGATGAACAGCTTCGCTTATGTGCCCTCGCACTAGCCTACCAGTGCCTAGAGTTAACAGCATGGAACAGATACCTGAACAGTGCCCTGGCATCTTCAGGGCATCCTACAGGTAATTACAGGTTGAGGGCACTTTACCTGACTACTCTGGAATAGATGTCTTTCTCAATTTTAAATGTTTTAGGATTTTGGAACATTTACATGTGCATAATGAGATATTCAGGGGATGCAATCCATGTCTAAACATGAGCCGCATTAATATTTCATGTACCTCTCATATATACAACCTACGGTTAATATACTGAATCATAGTGCTTCTTGTTCCCAAAAGATTTCAGATTTTGAATTTACAGATTATCAACTTGCATAGCATAATTTCTGTGTCAGTACAGATCAGTGATCAGTAATCACTCTCTGTTAGATGATCAGTAATATTTTCTGTTAAGAAGAAAATTAGTACTTTTCAAAGAAGAATGAAATCAAATACACTTCTATCATGCAGAAAATAACCAAACTGTCTGTTGGGGATAAATTGATGCTTCAGTGTATTTCTCCCAAAGGGTAGAAATGTGGTTATAAATTTTGGGGTTCCCCATACCCTAACCTCACCTATGTGATTTTGAAAAGTGGAGAATTTCTTATCAATGAAGGTTCAAAGTGGAGTGTGGGAACTTGTCTACAGAGTAAGTTTGAGAGCAATCTCGAGTGAAATGGTCACCGAAAGGTCACTTAGGTGGCTGAGGTTCAGTGGCTGTGATTTCTTTGGCATTGACCCTGGCAGAGGCATCTGGTTAGTAAGCTGTCTTGAGCAGTTGAGTGGTGCCAGCTAAAAGCTTTCTTCTAAGGTGGGTTCCAGCCTTTCCTTGGCCTGGATCAGCTGACCTGTTATCCAGTAGGGGTGTGGGAAAGGTGTCAAGAGATGCTAATGAAGGCCAACTTCCTGAGGCCTTGACAGTTCAGCGAAATAAAACGTCCGCTCCCATGTGTGCACTAACTCTCCAGGGAGCGTAGGTACTCTATTTTTAAATCATTTGAGTTGTGATTAAATATACTTAACATAAAATTTACCATTTAACCTGTTTTAAGTGCTCTTAAGTTGAGTATCATTAAGAACATTCTCACAGGCTGTAATTAAATTGTGAAGAATTCAAGAAATGCACCTTACTTAGAACTTTCACCCCCAGAGGCCAAGCCATAAGAGGAATGCAGCAGCATTAGGCCCTTTATTCCAGTGAGGACTCTTTTAGAAAGGGAAATTAAAGCCCAGGTGAGCTTTGCCTTCCAACTCAAGAAGGATGAAATATTCCAGCTACACAGGGGTGAGAGCAATCTGCTTGGGGCTTCTTGGCAAGCAGTCAGCAATCCCGCTCATTTTTTTAAAGTAGTTGTCTCTGACTGTTTCTACTCCGTTACGCAAAATACCAGTTCTGAACGGGCTGCTTTCTGCATCTGTTAAAAGGAAAACCTGGGTTTTTCACCTTGCTGTTTACTGTCAGGTAGAGTGTGAGCAAGTGTCACCTCAAAACAAGCACCCTGGGCTTTGCTGTGTCTGTGTCCTGTCTACCATAAGCCTGGCTTTAAAGAGCGGACTGGACTGGAGACAATGACTTTGCTGAATGCCCAGCAGCATCTCACCACTGTGAATAAAAAGGACCTAGGCAAGGGTTAGGCTGCAGCTCCGGGGTAGAGAACTCACTAAACGTGTAGAGGCCCTGGGTCCCACCTCCAATTGCACAAAAACACCTGTATGAAGTATTCCCCTCTCTTCTCATACTAGAAAGCAAGAGCTAGAGTGCTCACAGGTTAGGAAGCTTTAATAATGATCAATGGGTACACATTTCCCCAAATTATGGAACCATTTGACTTTCAAGACAATAGGAAATCACTACTTGGGAAATCCCTGAAGGCAGCCTCTGCCTTGTACTCCCTGTATCCTTAGCATCTAGCAGTTTCTGGCACACAGAAAGTGTTCAACAAGGTGTGTAGCATGAGTGAATGAATGAATTAATGAATGAATGAATGAATAGATATAGCATGTACTTTGCATCTAGGTTTTGTGAAGGGTGTGACCTGGAAGTGTGCATCATGAAGCAATTAAGAATCTCCCCTTCACCTAAAGACAGTCTATATTTTGATACCCGTGGTGGAGGCTCTAAGGGAAGGAACAGCCTTTGACTGACAGTCCAGAAGACAGTCACAGCGTAGGAGCTGGTAACACGACTACGGAAGAAGAACCTGGATTTCAAGGGGCTGGAGATTCTAGGGACTACTCTTTGAGATTTTACCTCAGTTTTTACGAATAACTTCAGCGTTGCTGAAGCCCAGCACAGTTGCTATTTTGAGTCAAATACTTCTGTGTTGTGGGAGTGTTCTGTATATTGTGAGACATTCAACAGCATCCTTAGCGCCTAGCCATTACACGCCGCACTTCCTACCCCATTTCTGTTGTGATAGCCAACCATGTCTCCAAATATTGCCTGCTGTCTCCTGAGGGGCAAAATCTTCCTCCCACTCCCACTGTGAATCACTGCTCTGGGTGACACCTGCTGTCACCACACACAGCTGTATCCTGCCATGGACTGTGCTTGGGGAACTTCTGCAGGGGCCATGTTTCTAACTCTTTGTCTATATTGGTTCTTGACCATCCATCTGAATCTTTTGAGTGTTTCTGTCCTAAAGCATCAACGGTGAGTCAAGCTGTGTGATAGGATAAAGCGGAAAGTGGTACTAGATTTTCAGGGTTTAAGCTACCGCCTCATCCCTGGGAATGACAACTTAACCATATAGACACAAGAGATCTCTGTAGTGGCATTTTTCTAGTGATTGTGTAGAATCCTGCAAAGAAAATTACTTTAGGCAAGCGGGCCACAGAAGCTGAGTGAGGCCAGCCTGTGGTTGAAATAGTCATGAAATTAGTTGAACTGAAGGAAACCAGGGCTTTGTGTGTTAATAGTGCTGTTCTCTTCTGTCAACCAGACTAGGGAGAACAACCAGATCCCCCATCTATCCTCTAACTAGAGATTATAAAGGACTTCCATCCTGGACCACTGAGCATTTGTAGTGGGCAGGTCCATTTGTCTGAATTGAGTCCACCTGGTCTTTTCTATTCCTCAGCCTACCCCACTGATAACCGAGCCAATTGCTCAATAGAAGCTAATCTGGGCTACTTGGTGTAGAGTAGGATGTGAGTTCCACTCACAACCTTCACTCATACATGGTGTTACATTAAGCCTTCAACTGCTTGCCCTCTAGCTTCTCATCCATAAGTGAGCTTTTCAGAAACTCCAGTGACCAAACCCCCTTGGGATTACCATGAGCACAAAGTGGCACAATCAGGTTGTTAACACCCTAAGATGCTAAAATCTTCATGCTCATTGTGTTGTGGGAGGGTTGCTAACTGGGTTGTCATACTGCTTCTAGGGCTTTCGAGAGTTTCTGTGGTCCTGATCATTAAATCATATGCCAGGAACAATGAGAACGATGGAAGGGAGACAGTCCTAGAAGCCAGCAAGACTTCCTCTGCTCCACTACATCTCCCCACATTGTCAGAAGGGAAGCAGTACATATAGCATGCTAATTAAGAGTGGAAACTCTTAAGGTCAGGCGTAATGTGCATGCTTTGTAACCCAGCGCCAAGAGTCCGAGATGAGAGTTCAAGGCCAGCCTGAGCTGTACAGTGAGACACCATTTCCAAAGAAAAGTAAACAAGTCAAAAGTCAGACTACTTAGATTTAGATCTTGACTCTATAACCTAGGAGCTGTACACCCTTAGCCAGGAGACAGAACCCTGTGAGCCCTCACTTTCTTATCTGTGACACCAGTATGCAAGTATGTACCTCAGTGATTTTCTGTGCAGGAAAAGAGATTGTACCCATCATTTAGTAGTTGAAAGAGCAGACTTTGGAGCCAGGATTCCTGAATTCAGAATTCAGCCGCTCTGCTTCTCAGATGAACAAGTCACCGGCCTAACTTCCATCTTTCAAAAGATGAGGACCACTATAGACCTGCTTGCATGACCGTTCCATGAGCTGACCAAGTGTTTGCAAAGCGGCCAGCATATAGTACACACTCAGAAAATGCACCCTTTTATAGAACATGATGTGCATGAATACAGATTGCCAGCTATTACATGGGATTATTTAACTAATGCCCTAGGTTCTATCTGGAACCATCACTATCCATTTGATGAACCTATATATGATTCAAGATGGGGACTCAGAACTGCAGTCATCCCTTGGTATCCACAGGGAATTAGCATTAGAACACCAGCCTCTGCTTTGATGCCCAAATCTGTGACTATTCAAGTCCCTGGTACAAGATGGCCTAATATTTGCATATAATCTGCATATCCCTACCATTTATTCTATATCATCTTATCCTACCTAATACAAGAGCAATGCCCTATAAAAAGCTGTTAAACTGCATTTGAGGAATAATAACAAGGAGAAAAGTCTATACATGTTCAGACAATATGCATTTTTTTAAACAATATTTTCAATCCAAGGTTGGCTGAATTGTGGGTGTGGAATCACAGACAGAGGGCTGACTATGGCTACGAAACACTGTCTTCCTGAACAAATTCCATTCATTGGCTGTGGCAGGCTCACTTGTCACCATCAGTGGGATAGACCCTGCCTCATAGAAAAACCCCAAAGAACAGGAAAGGCCTATGGATGGGCACCTGACTACAATATGCAACCTCAAATGCACTCAGAGGCTACTACCTGCTTCCCAGACAGCTCAGATCTCAGCTTCTACTTTCCTCTCTAGAGCCTCAGTACTAATGGGGAGTCACTAACAGCACCCCCCTCAAAAATGCTTACGGGCATCAGGACGGCCGAAGATCCTGGCATGGTGGGGTTGGGCAGGGTCCCAGGCATGGAGGCCGGCATGGGCTGCCTCTGTCTGTTGTGGAGATGGAGCAGAGATGATAGAGAGCCTGGGACAGGCCTGGGGACAAAGAGAAAAAAAACAAAAAACAAACACAACACATTATTCCTGATGACCTGGGTCTGTTACCCAGCATCCAAAACCAATGGGCACACCGACATCACAGGCAAGCAGATCAGATCCTCTGAGGGGAGAGCCACATAATTGAGGATATTAGGGAAATAATAACAAATAAAATACATGCCTGGTTTCCTTTGCTGCTTCCTAGTTAATACATCAAATTCCACTTCATTTCCTGACCCGTTATCTAACTGATGTTCAGTGGAAACATGCTGGTGTGTCTCCAATAGCCTCTGCTTCTAAGGAAGAAAATCTGTAGCCGAATGCCCAGTTTATTCCAATCTCAGCCTCTGGACTGTCTAAGTGTTGAGGATCTGGGTACACTGGTATTTTAGCCCACGTCTTTGCCCTGAAGCCTGCCTGGCTTTGCTCGAGGTCCATGTTCATCCCACAATAACAGAGCAAGCTCCATTCATGTATTCCTGGCAGAAATATATTTTGACTTTTTTGTAGTTCCACTATGAGTGGAAAAAAACAAAGTCGGGGCACAAACAAATGCAGCTGGACCACGGGGCTTGGCACTGAACTCAGCCTTTCTTAGGGAAGTCCAGAGTTCAGCCCTCTATTACCAATCTCTCATTTCATAATAACATGAGGTGTTAGGCTGTTTGACAGAAACTGATTTGGGCCCGATCTGCAGGATTTGAGTAAGCATTTCCCAGGGGAATGCATAGTTTGAAATTTTACTTCAACTTGAAAAAAAAAAAAAAAAAAAAAAAAAAAGTTAAGGACCTGAAATTGATTTAATGAGCCAAGGAATGTGGAGCTAAGGGAAAAGGAGAGTAGGGGAATTATTTGTATTTATTAAAAATAGCAAACAAGTGACCTTGTGGCTGAATTCTCAATCTCCTCGGACTTCTGCTCTCTGGAGCAGGATGAACGTCAAGCCATGAAATTAAGTAAATGGCCAACAGAAAAGTCCCTGAGTCTTCTATATTCAACCCTCTAATCCTGTATATCCTACTTCCAGAATCAGTGAATTTTCTAAAGATAATAAAACATGTGACTCCTCCTGCCAAAAACTGGATAAGGCTACAGCTCCAGGGATTCTGTATAGGCCACAGCCTTTCTTCAACATTGAGAACCCTGGCCTGTCCATAGCCCCATGATAGCACAAGGCTCTGGCTAGATTTTAATCAGAGCATCACAGCCTAGTTAGAGCCTCAGCCTAGCACCACAGCCCAGTCAGAGACACCCATGAACCTGTCCAAAGCCCCCAGCAGAGCACATGGCACTGTCTAGAGACCTGGGAAAGCATCATGGTACCATTACAGACCCAACAGAGTACTCCAACCCAGGCCAGAATCCCATCCCAGCACCAAGACACTTTGTAGGACTGTGTCAGAGTCACTGGAAGGAGCTACCCTTCCATGAAGTTGTAGTGACTCAAAGAGAATTGGGGGCTGAGATGGGACAAGAATGCCAGCATGCTCTTCCATCACATAGCTGTTAAAATTCCACAGAAGATTAAGTTTTCCACTGTTTTTGCCTGAGCGCTCTCTTTGAAAATATAGCTATTTATCACAGTTATAGGCATTCTAAAGAATTAGTCATCAATTACTCAATATTGATACACACAGGGAGGTGCATGTATGAAAACAAAACAATACAAAGCATGGCACAGAGGTTGTGTGGATGTACAGGGCTGCACTAATAGAGTACGTGTGAGGAGAAACCGAGTAGGTTAGCATAAGAAGCTTACAACAATGGAACCAGTGATTTCAAATAAATCACTAAGACTAATTCTTGACATGTGCCCTGTGGACCTCTGCAGAGTCGACTCAACCACTGGAATGAGACGAGGTGTGAAGGTCCTTGGGCTTCCACAGTTCCATCAAGCTTCAGGGTCTAGGTGCCCAGAAACACTATAGGACAGTAGTTCTCAATCAGTGGGTGGCCATCCCTTTGGGGGTCAAATGACCCTTTCACAGGGTCACCTAAGACCATCCTGCAAGTCAGATACTTACATTACAATTCACAACAGTAGCAGAATTACAGCTATGAAGCAGCAATGAAATAATGTTATGGGTGAGAGTCACCACAACCACAACATAAGGAACTGTCTTAAAGGGTCTCAGTGTTAAGGTTGAGAACCACTGTTGTATGATATTATGACTTTAAGTCTCTTTAGAGGCACAGAATGGGACTCGGTCAACAAATAATACTTGTTTAGAGGTCCCAGTTTGATGTCTGTTTGGGAATTTGGCTGAAAAGAGTGGCATGGCAAGCAGTTATTAGATGCTGGGGAGGTAGCTCAGTGGTGAAGATTACTCATTGCTCTTGCAGAGGACCCTGGTTTACTTCCCACCCCCATTATGGAGGCCCACAACCATCTGAATTCCAGTCCTAGGGGATCTGATACCCTGTAGTTTCCTTGGGCAGCAGGCACACATGTGGTGCCCATACACACATGCAGGAAAAACACTCTTACACATAAAATTAAATAATTTTTTTAAAAAACCAATTTATTAGTAGTTCCCTCAGGTCCAAAGTTCATTATCTGAATTACAGTTTCATAAAAGGCAATATTCACCAAGAACAGCTGTCTACAAAACTAGTCAGCCACCCAAATAGAAGCCTATGCAAACATGTCTATACATGTGTGGACATCATCTTTCACCAAGTATTGGTCACTAGGGGGAAGCTTCAAGTGCAGTTCAGAGGAAATAAAAACTTTTAAGAGAAAGACAATTGAAATTCTCTCTACATGTTATGCCAGTCTGCAAGATCGTGCTTAAGACCAAAGGGCAGCATCTATATTACCATCGTTTGCCTTCTGTTTCTAACCTGATATGTTAAAAAAAAAATGGACTTAGTCACCAGATAGTATTGGTGTGATTTTTTTTTTTTTTTTTTAAAGAAGGAACTCAATTAAACAATCCAATGGCTATGAATGGAAATAGCAAAGTAATTCAATTTAAATGAGTTTTTACTCTTCTCCAAAGGCTGGAAACTCCCAAGTGTATTGAATCACTAGGGAATGGAATACTTTATTTAATCCAATAATTAGGTTAGTTATTTCCACACCCTGCATAGATCTACTAGATTTTAAAATATCAAGTATTTCCTCTTTACTTAAGAAGGCCTTTCAGGGGACCTGGCTCCCCTGGGATTAGAAGAGTTTCCAAGTGATGCCAATCAGCCCAATTAGCAATGTACACTTGGAAGGAAATAAGACTACTCAAGATCCCTGTATGCTTGAATCCTGAATAATTTCCACGTTATTGTTTTATGTAGATTCTGTGAATTAGCTCACCAGACCGTTCTACCAAACCAATGGCGTTTTCTGGGCTCCCTGCTTAACTACAAACAGTGAAATAAGTAAGATCTGTATGTAGCCATCACGACTTACAGAAACAAACAGGGCTGGGAGTGTGGCTTGGGGACCCAGTGTACTTAGCAAGTGTGAGAGCCTGGGTTAGGCCCTGCACAACAGACAAACCAGCAAACACCAGGTAAGCATACGAAGAATTGTCCCCATCAGCAGGTCCAAAGAAACCATCAACTTACCCGGGATAGTCACACCACTGAAGCCAGAACAGTTGTGTGCATTATCTCATTCTCTTTGTATGTATTATTAATTTATTTTTCATATTTAATCTATAGTATTCTTGAATAAAACTTATATTTTACTCGGTGTTTTCAAGTAATTTTCAAAATGTTTTCCTAGTCCAGTTTCACGTGACTTGAAGCAATGCAGTGTGGTAGGTGCGGTCATGTTGTTCCCATTTGTACTCAGGAGTAAACTAAATTTAGATATATTTCTCATTTGCCCACCGTCACACACATCATGGAAGGGAGCAGGGCTTCCCTCGTCTCATACCTCCATGGCTCCTGTAACTAAGTTATTATTGATTTTTGTGATTAAAATAAGTTCATGGTCCATTTCTTTTGATGTTCACACCACTCCCTGAACTTACCACTAAGTAGTGAAATTCCAGAATACTGCCAATACACGAGAGATCATTCATCCATGTGAAATTCTATTTTCTCCTTTTTTTTTTTTTTTTTTTGAAAAAAAAGGTAAATAATTGAAAAACTGTCCCAACAACACATCGATTCGATTCTGGAAATCAGATGGCAAAAAAGCAGTGAAATTGTGAAAACAGAGCCCCGGCAGTCTTTCCTCTAGTGCAGGCTTGTTGCCAGAAGCTAGTAATTCCAGACTTTGAGCAAGCTGAGCCTCCTTTTTAATAACCATATGCCTCTAGGTAAAGTATTTCTACTAAAAATTATTGAGGCATGGAACAAGGTAAATGTGTGAGCTCATGTTGGATTGTTCAATTACTGAACTGAGGCCGCATTAAGAGTTTTCCAACTTGACAGATTACTCCTCTTTATGCACTTGTATAAACACACCGCTTACGGCTGAAATCTATGTAAGCTTTTCTCTCAATTAAAATGTCAAGTATGACAGACTGTGTTTTCACTGTCCTTAGCAGAATGATAGGTACCACAGCAAGAGGTTTCATGTCTTCATTTTTCCCCCCAAAGGATGTTTTCCAGTCTGGGGGTGTCTGAACAGCCCAGGCTGTGGTTGCCGGTCTCCTTTGCCCTAAGTCTGTCTCACTCATCTAAGTAGCTGTGGGCCAGGGCTTCGGTCTGGGAGGTCTAAAGAAGGACTCTAGACTGATCTGCTTTCCCAGGCCTTCTAGCAATCCATGGTACCCTGTGATTGCTTACAGACTACTAGGACAGATAGATCTGCTATGGGATCAAAGGAAAGAGGGCACCCCCCACCTCTCTCTCTCTCTCTCTCTCTCTCTCTCTCTCTCTCTCTCTCTCTCACACACACACACACACACACACACACACACACACACACACACCCAGGTGAGTGGTGGGGTGGAGAGGCTCAGGAGCTAAGCTGGCCAGATAGGAAACTGGTCTCTGCCATGCATTAGTTGTGTGATCTAGAGAAAATTAATTTATCTGTCACGCAGTGGTAAAATGGTGTTCTAGTTTATTTTTCTGTTGCTGTGATGAAACACCATGATCAAAAGTTGGGAAGGAAAGGGTTAATTTTTACTTATAACTCCCAGGTTACAATCCATTATGGAGGGAAGTCAGGGCAAGAGCCCAAGCAGAAACAGAGACAGGAACCATGGAGGAAAGCTATTTATTGCTCACTAGTTCCTTTTCATCCAGCTTTTTTTTTCCAGCCCAGGACCCCCGTTTAAGGATGGTACTGCCCATAGGGAGTTGAGTCCTCTCACATCAATTAGAAATCAAGGAAATGCCTCACAGACATGACCATTAGCCAATCTGATCATGGTAATCCCTAAGTTGAAACTCTGACAAATAACTCTGGACTGTGTCCAATGGACAACTAACTAGAACAGAAATTGGTACCAGGAGTGGGGTGTTGATGTGGTGGGCCTGATCTTGATGTTTTGGGTCAGGATATGAAAGAATGTAGAACTTAGAGCTGGAGAAGACACTGAATGCTCAGAATTTAAAAGGCTGTTCTTGAAAACTTAGAAGGCATTAATGTTGAGAGAAATGCAGACAATGGAGACCCAGTTTGTGAAGTTTCAGATGGAAGAAACGGCTCTGTTGGGGCTGTTCATGTAGCATTGAATTAAGAATCTGTGGTTGCTGGTCAAACAAAGCTGAAGAATTTGCTCTGATTAACAGGAGACCAGTACCACTGAAGTGAAATCTCTGCTTTATAGGGACAATGGATGCTAATTAGCTGGGGCTGGAAAATCAGCTGTGACTAAGAGACCAACATCTCCAAAGTGAAATCTTTTGGGAAATATTTCCTCGGGGTCAGCAACAGGGTAAATTAACTCAGCAGTGAAAGGGAAGGTCAAGCCAACAAAAGGCAAATATTTTCCTTATGCCCTGCCTTTTAAAATCTGTGCTGTGACTAGAAAGTTCAGTCCATGTTTGGGGTGGGTCTTCCCACATAAATTTAGCAATCAGGACAATTCCTTAGCTGAGGATCCCTACTCAGATAATAATAATGTATAGCAAGTTGACATTAAAATCAACTGTCACAAGTGGGCTGATAGTAATATTTACTCTTAGTATTAAATGACTTGTTACATGATAGATAATATATCAGACATATTAAGTAATTAAAATAGCTGTTATGATTTCTCTTACTATTCTGAGACACCGACCAAACAACAGATTAAACATCACTGTCTTAGTTAGGTTTCTGTTGCTGTGTTAAAACACCATGGCCGGGCTGGAGAGATGGCTCAGCCGTTAAAGGCTAGGCTCACAACCAAAAATATAAAACACCATGGCCAAAGCAACTTGGTAAGGAGAGGGTTTGTTTTGCTAACAGGTTAGAGCTGATAAATCGGGAGCAGTCAGGGCAGGGACTCAAGGCAGGAACCTGGAGGCAGGAACTGCAGTAGAGCCATAGAGGAATGCTGCCTCCTGGCTTGCGCCCCGCCCCGTGGCTTTCTCAGCTTTCTTATAGAACCCAGGTGCACCTGCCCAGTGGGGTGCCACGGACCCTAGTGAGCTGGTCTCTGCCACATCCATCAGGCTTCCTCACAAGCCAATCTTATGGAGGCATTTTCTCAATTGAGGTTCCTTTTTTTTCCAAATGACTCTCCTGTGTCAATTTAATAAAAAACTAACCAGGACAATCGTATTTCCATCAACAAATTGTGATCTAAAGTTGAGATCTTAAAGACCACCAATCTTTAGCTTTAATTAAGGAATAGAAATATACAATGTTCAACATTCCATGCACATCTACTTATTTAACAATCCACCACCTTTAGGTTCCCAAGCCCTTCCACAGAGGAAAATGGACCCTTCTCACTCATAACTTTAGAGAACTGCAGAATGACATCACAGTATTTCTCAGAAAAGGCTCTTGCAAATATTTCCTCAAATGGAACTAAACTAGTTCCCCTGAGATCATTCCTGAGTGTCTTGTTTTTTTCCTGACAAAAGCCAACAGAAGCAATAATTGGGAAAACAAGAAAGTTGTCTAACCATATTTTTAAAGAAATCATATAACTATTACCTCAATTTAAAAATATGAAATGAAGTACCCTGTTGCCTGTAACTTGTTTGAGTGAGCTCACACTTTACAACGTCTCATCATTAAGATCCTCAAGATAGATGGGAAATACAACCATGTTTCCCAGTTTTAAAAAATGAGACCAAGAAGTAGAAGTATTTAGCCCTAAGACAGGCAGCTTCAATGAACGCATGCAGCCTCCTTTTCCAAGCTGGCTTAGTTTCAAGGGCCTCTGCTGATAAGGAACTGCCCTGACCCACGATGTCTCTCTCGTACTTTTCCTTTGGTTACATAGACATTCAGGCATTCAGCTAGAGAATACTGCCTTTGGATCTATATCCTATTTTCTGCCTCATCCGAAAGCTCCATCTTTTCATTTAAAAAGAAAAAGGGTCAAATAGCAATGTCAACAGCACTGCTGCCTAGTTTGTCAGGGTTCCTTGTAAGTCCATCTCAAGTTAAGTTTACAGAACACAATAAACTTCTAAGGCTTCTGACAACCCCCCTGCCCCCATAGCTTTGCTCTCTGGTCCCTCTGGTCCCTAGCCTCTGCTGACCTGAGTCATTCTCATCACCTTTCCTGGGCAATCTCACTAGGCTGGTACTGTTTAATCATGCTCTCAATACACCCTATATTTTTAATGATAGTATTAATTAATACTTAACCAATAAACCCATCCGTCAATCATTCATCAAAGATCAATCAAGCAATGACTATGTTTCAATATGTTGCACATTCCCATTCAGTGAGGGGGGGGGGGG
>CABHPR010143010.1:0-16785 GCA_902168415.1 Peromyscus melanophrys
TGAAAAAAGAAATTGAAGAAGATGTCAGAAAATGGAAAGATCTCCCATGCTCATGGATAGGCAGGACTAACATAGTAAAAATGGCAATTTTACCAAAAGCTATCTACAGATTCAATGCAATCCCCATCAAAATACCAACGCAATTCTTCACAGACCTGGAAAGAATAATACTCAACTTCATATGGAGAAACAAAAAACCCAGGATAGCCAAAAGAATCCTGTACAATAAAACAACCTCTGGAGGCATCACGATCCCTGACTTCAAGCTCTACTATAGAGCTACAGTAATAAAAACAGCTTGGTACTGGCATAAAAACCGACCTGTGGACCAATGGAATCGAATTGAAGACCCTGACATTAATCCACACACCTATGAACATATAATTTTTGACAAAGAAGCCAAAAGCGTTCAATGGAAAAAAGAAAGCATCTTCAACAAATGATGCTGGCATAACTGGATATCAACGTGCAGAAGGCTGCAAATAGATCCATATCTATCACCGTGCACAAAACTTAAGTCCAAGTGGATCAAAGACCTCAACATAAATCCAACTACTCTGAACCTGCTAGAAGAGAAAGTAGGAAGTAGTCTTGAACGCATTGGCATAGGAGATCGCTTCCTAGGTATAACACCAGTAGCTCAGACACTGAGACAAACGATCAACCAATGGGACCTTTTGAAACTGAAAAGCTTTTGTAGAGCAAAGGATACGGTCAACAAGGCAAAGCGACAGCCCACAGAATGGGAAAAGATCTTCACCAACCCCACATCTGACAGAGGACTGATATCCAGAATATATAGGGAACTCAAGAAATTAAACACCAAAATTCCCAACAGTCCAATTAAGAAATGGGCTATAGAACTAAACAGAGATTTCTCAGCAGAGGAAACACAAATGGCTGAGAGACATTTAAGGAATTGCTCAACATCCCTAATCATTAGGGAAATGCAAATCAAAACAACTCTGAGATACCACCTTATGCCAGTCAGATTGGCTAAGATCAAAAACACTGAGGACACCTTGTGCTGGAGAGGATGTGGAGCTAGGGGAACTCTCCTCCACTGCTGGTGGGAATGCAAGCTGGTACAGCCACTGTGGAAATCAATATGGCGCTTTCTTAGAAAATTGGGAATCAATCTCCCCCAAGATCCAGCTATACCACTCTTGGGCATATACCCAAGGAATGCTCAATCATACCACAAGGGCACTTGCTCAGCTATGTTCATATCAGCATTATTTGTAATAGCCAGAACCTGGAAACAACCTAGATGCCCTTCAACCGAAGAATGGATAAATAAACTGTGGTACATATATACAATGGAATACTACTCAGCAGAGAAAAACAATGACATCATGAGGTTTGCAGGCAAATGGAGGGATCTAGAAAAAATCCTCCTGAGTGATGTAACCCAGACTCAGAAAGACAAACATGGTATGTACCCACTCATAGGAGAATACTAGTTGTGGAACAAGGATGACTGGACGGCCACTCACAACACCAGGGAGGCTACCTGGAAAACAGGACCCCAAGAAAGACATGGGGATCGCCCAATGACGGAGAAATGGATGAGATCTACATGAACAGTCTGGACGCCCCAGGTGGAGCTCCGGGAGTCCAATTGGTGAGAAGGAGGAGGGTTTATGTGAGCAAGAGTTGTTGGGACCAGGGATGGATGGAATACAGAGATAAGTGGCCAAACGAATGGAAACACATGAACTGTGAACCAATGGCTGAGGGGCCCCCAACTGGATCAGGCCCTCGGAATGGGTGAGACAGTTGATTGGCTTGATCTGTTTAGGAGGCATCCAGGCAGTTGGACCGGGTCCTGTGCTCAGTGCATGAATTGGCTGTTTGAAACCTGGGGCTTAGTAGAGACCTTTGGCCCAGCCTGGGAGGAGGGGACTAGACCTGCCTGGGCTGAGTCCACCAGGTTGATCTCAACCCTCGGGGGAATCTTTGCCCTGGAGGAGATGGAAATGGGCGGTGGGCAGGGGGGGGGTGCCGGGAGGGCCAGGGGGGGGGACAGAGGGGGGGCGGGGGGGGGAGGCGGGCGGGACGGGAGGAGGGAGAATGGGGGGAATCTATGGCTGATATGTAAAGTTGAATTGTATATTAAAAAAAAAGATAGTAATAAAATAAAAAAAAGGTAGAGAACATTAAAGACTAAAATATGATAAGTTAGAAGATGCTCATAATTCATACATAGTATAAACCCTTAATGTTTCAGAACTGTGTTTGCCTATTCTGTGCCTTGTACATTTCCCTGTTGCCTGATCCATTTGAACAAAAATAGTTATAACACTAAAAAAAAAAAAAAAAAAAAAAAAAAAAAAGAAATACAGGTTAACAGTCATCTGACAGTCAAACTTATACTGATATTAGGTATGTTTTCAAGGTTAAACAGATGAATTTAGATAGACAAATGGTCTTCAAACACTTCAAAGACCTACAGAATATGATATTTAAAATGTTTTAATAACATAAGACTTTTCTTGCCAGTGAGACATATTGGTGAAATTATTAAGGCCAGTCCATGTAGTTAAAAGGGAGATTTATTTAATGGCATAACTTACAAAAGAAGGGATAGGTAGGTTGCGGATTTTGGGAAAGATGCAGCGCAGTCCAGCAGTGTTCTCTGGAGAACTCTCCTTGGTCTACCTCTAGCATCCAAGCACGAAGAGAGCGCAGCGCATCCCAATCTCGGGTCTTCAGGGCCCTCCCTTGGCCCCTACTTGTAGGTGTGATAGTTACTGAAGCCTCAATGGGGGTTGGAACTTGCAGACCAAAGCTGGAATGGCTACCCACTACATCTCCCCATTTTTGTCTAAATAAGAAGGTTATAACTTAATACAAGACTATATAAAAAGGAACGGTTATTAAATATTGTCCAGGAATAATGAGGGATAATGACCTAGATAAGATGGAACTACAATCAATGTGAACATTACCATGCAAGAAACACATACTAAAATCCAGAGAAGTCAAGAGCGTAGGTAAATGGTATGTTACAAAGATCATTGTGAGGTAATGTTGTCGGCCATATTATAAGAATTATTTAAAATTTGTTATTCAATTTTAAGGTATAAAATTATCAAGTATTTTTACTTGAAATAAGACACTGTTTTGCCTATCTTACCTTTCTGCAGTTCTGGAGGTGTAGTAGGACTTTTAGCCAGAAGGAGGCATTGGTATAGTGCTAAAGAAGGTCCTGTTGAATGCCTTGGCTGGCAGCAGAGTGGGCACAGGCAGCCAGCAGTTTTTCCGGTGACCCCCTGGAGCTTCAGGGCATGGAGACTTCCAGGCCACTCTAAGCCCCTCTCTGCCTCTACAGACAATAGGTTTGCCAGCAGGTATGGCTTCAAACCCCCACCCGGGATAGGGGACAGTGCTCTGTCTATTTTAACTAGGTGAAACTGTGGAAGCCTCAGGCTAGGGTGGGGAGCCGGCACTCAGTGAGCCCCATTCACAGCGATTTCACTGGTTTGGGGCTAAACTTATTGTGGAACTGAGATCGGATTAGTTCCTTTTTAGGAATGGAACCGTGTAGATTTTTTCTGGTTTTATGGAACTCTGCAGGCGGTAACCTGCAGCTTCAAGTGCCTGCCAGCTGGGGAGGAAGCTGAGGGCCGGAGCCACCCAGGCCTTTGGAATTTGCCCCACGTGAGTGCCAGATATTGGTGAAATTATTAAGGCCACTCCACGTAGTTAAAAGGGAGATTTATTTAATGGTGTAACTTACAAATGAAGGGATAGGTAGGTTGTGGGTTTTGGGAAAGACTCAGCGCAGTCCAGCAGTGTTCTCTGGAGAACTCTCCTTGGTCTACCTCTAGCATCCAAGCAAGAAGAGAGTGCAGATCTCGGGTCTTCAGGGCCCTCCCTTGGCCCCACCTTGTAGGCGTGATAGTTACCAAAGCCTCAATGGGGTTTGGAACTTGCAGACCAAAGCTGGAATGGCTGCCCACTACAGAGACATGTCTTATGGTGATATTTTCTTTTTTATTTAAATGTTATATGTTAATAAATAAAGTTGCCTAGGGGTCAGAGCTATTAGCAAGCCATAGCCAGAGTCTGGCGAACAAGTAGTGATGAGGCAGTTAGGCAGTTGGGTTTACAACCAATCAGAAGGCAGAACAGAATTCTATTTAAGGACAACCCCCCTTTTGAGCAGAGAGACGTTGCTTCAGGGGGAGACTAGCGAACGGAAAGCGGAAAGCGGTTAAGGCTCTTAGTTCTGACCTCTTTGGCTTTTCTCTTTACTTTGGCTTTGTGTGTTTCTTTTTCCTTATAAATACAGCTACAATGTCTGATCCTACTTGTATCAACCTAATTCAGAGAAGATGACAGACATCATAGAAATTCCACATGGAGTTTGCTTTCTTTGCAACAAAAGCTAGCCCCTGGACAAAAAACAAAACAAACAAACAAACAACAACAACAACAAAAACCCTGCACTTGCCTCACTTGCTGACAATATAATGTCCAAAGTGGACCAGCAGGACACAAAAAAAGGTGACTGCCAGCCCTTAACAATACAAGGTAGGACAGTCCTTCAAAATTCCTTGCATCACAAAAAGATCTGTCAAAAGTACTAGGCCTTTAGGCCAAAAATGGATTACCCTAAAGTTACAGAAGACATTTAGATGACTGTCTAGGCAGCCAGATGTCTCTATCATTAGGTAATACTATATTCTTTCTGGCATCTTTGTTGGAGTTAAAGACTAAATATTAGACTTACAGTTTCCCTTAGTTGGAATATAAAATGGGTTAGGTATAAGACTTTAGACTTACCAAGATAGTATAAATAATTGAATATTTTCTCTAAAGTCATGAAATACAAATGGACTGGATATTATAACTATAATTTTTACATAATAACTGTTTTTTGTTGTATGTACTTTTACTATGTTAAAATCAAAACTTTCATTTTTAATTATACAAAAAGGGGTAAATGTTGAGGAATAATCCTTTTGTATACTGTAAAGATTTGTCATCAAATTGCTTTAAGAAAAATCTGACTGGCAGGTGGCCAGGCAGGATGTATAAGTAGGACAATCAAACTAAGAACACTTTGAAGAAGAGAGGATTCAGAAGAGATGGTAGCAGATGCAGAGGAAGCAAGGTATGTAGAAAAGGAGGTAACAAGCCATGAGCCACGTGGGAGGGTAGATAAGAAATATGGATTAGTTTAAAATGTAAGAGTTAGCTAGTAACAAGCCTGAGCTATTGGCTCATCTTTTACAATTAATAATAAGTCTCCATGTTGGTTATTTGGGAACTGGAAGGTGGGAAACAAAAGTATGCCTAAAATTTTCCCCAGCTCTATAATCACCATAGGTAAGCCTATATGTGTATTTTTATCTAACCATCCTAAATCAATTATTTTCAGGTCAAAATCTCCAGAAGAAGTTTATATATTGACTCTTCTACAATGGACAGATTAGTTTAACAAGCATTATTTATCTGCAGTCAAAACTTCTTTTGCTAGAGCAACATGCTTCCTAAAGCAAAATTTTGAGCCTTCTGAGAAAAGGTGGAATGGTTACATAGGAAGCAACTTACATATGTTGGGTCAACTGAGATACTGTTTTGTGACCTCACTGGGGAAGTATGAACGAACAAATGTCTACTTTTCTCAAATAGGGCATTGATGACAAATTAAAGAAACAATTATTCTCATATGTATCTTGATGAAATGATAAGATTTGGGGAATAACTTAAAGAAGACCAGGTGCCTCAAAGTCAACTTCATCAACACATTGCTCATGTCAGCATGAGGCATGACTGTTCAAAACTATATCACTGGAGATCCCTGAAACTTGCAGACAACTTAACCCTAGAATCTTCTCTTCCTCAGTAATCATTGACCACCCTGTAAATCTTGTAGCAGTCATGATATTCCCAAGTCACATGAACTACTCTTCTTCCTTAAAGAGGGAATGTTTCAATTTGGAGGAAACAAGTACACAGCAGGTGCAGTTCTGATTCATCTGATGTAGATGGACTGTGAAATTGTAATTCTGAATATCCCAAGGTACTACACATTCCATGGAGTATAGGACTCTTAGTAAGGAATTTGTGTGTTTTAAGAAGATTAAGTTATTGTATACTTTGTAGTTTATATATATTTAGCTTTGCAATTTGAATCTGATTCCTAGTGTTTCATTGACATTGGGCTGCTAAATTTTTGCAGTTTTAGATTCCTACATAATACATAAAAGTTCCAAGCTCATAAAAATGTTTGGTTGTTAGTTGAGATTATGCATCTACAATGATTCACATATTCTTTGAAGGTGTTCATAAATGTGACCTTTACATAGTATGCATTCAATATTTTATTACTAACACTGGCTTATGTGGTAAAGCATAACCAAACAACTGTGAAGATCATTAGCCTCAAAGTTGTCATGGTCAAACATAATACTACAAAAATTTATCAGATCTCACTAAAATATTCTATTAGCAATGACATAAAATTACCAGTTAACTTAATAAAATATTTTTAATTTATATCAGTGGAAATTGAGTTTATGAAAATGTCTTGATGTTATATTTTTTTAGATTTTTGTTTTGTTTCTTGTCCTATTGATTCTTGCTTTTTTTAATTTTTAACTTTTTATGAGAATTTAGTACATGATTAATTTATTTACATCTTTTCTTTACAATTTGCTTCTCATAAATAACTCCCTTAACCTCTGAATCCCTCTCAGCTTATTGACCTATCCATTAATTGTTAGTAGTAGTATATATTTATATATGTATACATGCATACACACATATAAGACATGCTAAATTCACTTAGTGTTGCTAATATGCATATGAGTTTAGGGCTGACCACTTGGAATTAGATAGATGTAGTGAATTATCCCTGGAGAATACTGATTCTCCCTTTCTCAGCAACCATTAATGGCCTATAGTTCTTCATCTAAGGGTGGTACCCATCCACATCAGCATATTAACTGGTGTTCTTGCAGTTCTTGTTTAAATGGCCATAGTGTTGACTTCCATGGATGTAGCTATCCTGTCATGTATAGAAGACACTATCTCTCACCACACGTCCTAATTCTACAGCTCTTGCAATTTTTCTACATTTTGTCCAGTGAAGTTTATGAGCTTTTGTGATAGGGGTATTTTTAAAAATAGATGTATCATTTGGACTTGGAAATTCCAGGTTATATTCTCTGTATTTTGGTCAGTTACAGGTTTCTATAACGGCTTCCATCTGGGTTTTCTCAAGAATTATTTGTCGTGGTTGCTTAGATTTGATGTTTTCCAGAAAACCGATGCCTCACCATTCACAGGCTCAACCTGCTTGAGTGGTCATCCTGGTTTTGATTTCCCCAAAAGGAAATAGTCCTATATGTGTGACAACTTCAAAAGTATAATGAAATGATTGAAATAATTAATGTAGAACAATTAGAACACAACCTAGAATAGGGTAAGTGCTAAACAAGTACAGAAAGTTTTAGGAAAACAAACAAACCAAAAAACAATATCAAAATCTGGTCATCACAATCTTCAGTGAATAATTTTCTTATCCTCTAGTTCAAAACTGTTTATGCTACTGTACATATATTATTGCCAATGAGTTAAATTATTTTAGACTCTCACTGGTAAAGGAACTTACTTAGATTATAAAATAATAGTAGTTTTGAATATAAATACAATTTCCTGGAGCTTCACATAGCTGAAAATTAAGGAAAATTCTTGTTAACTTATAATAATGAAAATTATAATATATTTCTTTTAATTTTTCCTTATTGAACTAGCTCTTGGTAATGACATTGGAGATGGTGTCTAGTCTTCCTTCTACTTCAACCTTTTTACATATTTTGCTGAGAAAGCCCATGACCTTCACAAATATATTTCCTACGGCATGTTTCCATTACAATAAAAATGATGTTGTTTGTTACAAAGGTCACCATTTATTCAAGAAATGTCTTTTTGTTAGGTGTTTGGGATGTACAGTAAAGTAAGAGATGCTGCTGTCTGAGGCATATATGCTGTAGTTTTCAACTTACATAAATACAGATATATTCCAGTGCAGAGTAAAAGCAGTATCTTTGACCTGAAGAATGAGTACTCCTTCTAAGACATGTAATTTGTGAACTATATTAATATAAATTCCCGTAGCATGAAAGAAATATGCTGCAGAAATGAAACCCCTGGTACATAACTGTTCGTTTACTGTATGGTTAACAATAATGGCCAGAGATTCTAGAGATAGGAAAGCTGATTTCCCGGAATGTATATATTTTACATTTACAATCTCAAGTTTAAAGTTTCAAAGATTAGAGTGTAACATCCTTTGACACTAGACAGAAAGTAAAAGCAGCTTATTCCATTCAACAGAATATAGACATTTATGCAAAAGAATGAAAATCTCTAGCTTTCTGTGTCACAAGAACAAGGGGGCTTCAATTCTGGACATTTGCCCTTAAAAATGATAATAATCCAGAGATTGGAGATGAAGGGTGGGAGGAGTGGAGGGAGGGCAAACTACAGTCAGGATGTAATAATGAGAACAATAAGTAAATTGATAGTGATGAAGTAGTGTGGTTTTTTTTTCAATATGCAATAATTTGACTTTAAAATAGCAAATTTGATGAACTTTGATTTGACTAATTCACTAATGAACCTTTGGAATGGATTGAACATTGAAAACTGTTCTGCACTGCATTCAAGTATAGAGAAGTAAAATTTCACAACTGTCATCTCATGGCTCTGTCACAGAGATAAGATGACTTTCATGGAGCAAAAATTAGAAATGAAAATTAAAGGGTGGCTAGTGTCCCTAACTAATTATAGCTCAATGTCTTCTAATTATGTTGGTGGCACAGCATGGCTGTAGAAATGACTTAAAAATGCTCCAATGCAGTACCTTAATGAGTCTTTCACTTGACCCCCTGCTGCATGCCTTTTGCATCCTGGGCATGTAAAATTTGGCATTGTCAAAGGGCAAGGGAGCTCACTTTGTGTGACATAGTAGAAGAAAATGGGTACCTGGGCAACAAAGCAATTTCAAAAATTCAATTTATGTCTGTAAGCATTTATTAACATTGACACTTAATTGTTCTTTGCTAGAAACTTGAAATAATATAAAGATAAAAAATAATATAAAGGTATGAGAGTTGTTCTTCTGATGCACACTGCTTAATGGGTAAACAGTTTTGTTCATTGCTAAGAAGATGCCTGACAACAAGTCTTAAAGGAATGGAGATTTATTTGGATTCTGGGTTACAGAGATTAAACTCTGTGGTCAGCTGGCTCCCATTGTTTCTTGACCTTTGATGAAACAGAACACTGTGGAGGAAGCATGTGGAGAGTAAGAGCCAGGAAGATAATGAGGGAGGTGGAGAAGAAGGAGGATCAAAAGCAGCGGGGGGTGGGGGGGTAGGGGGTGGGGGGTGATTAATCATCTCATATTATGACAACATAGCTATCAAACATAAACCCTATTGACTTCACTATATGGGACCAAAGTCTTTAATACCTGAATATATAGAGAATATTTCAGATTCAAACTATAACAAATGCTAGAGAAGGTTAAATACACGTTAAAATGGTTTTTAAAATATGCCCCAAAAAAGTTATGAGAGTGTACTGGAAATTGTCCCAGGAACTGGAAATGAAGATGGTGGCAGAGAAGGAAAGAGTTAAAAGCCTAAGAAGAGGACACCTCTGTTGGGTATCAGAATTATGTGAAAGTCATTCAGTAAGTCTTGTAGATGCTCTAGAGTCATAATAATAAACATAACCTGAAAGTGGATGATGTCCTGACAACACTGATACGGCTATCACAGTAGTGTTGCTGTAATCTGAATGTTTTCATACAATTCCCCTAATTCTGAAGTTGGAACATAATCTACTCTGTTATGGTGCTAGGAGTCTCTAGGAAAGGCAACTAAATCCTGAATATCCTACTTTCAATAGTGGGGTCTCACGAACAGTATACAAGAACTCTAAGAGAGTGCACATGCACAATTCATTACTTGAGGACACAGGGAGAAAATAGCAAGCCTTCATGAGACCTGGATTCTGTTGGCATCTGATCTTGGACCATTGGCATAGTAGAATTGGGAGCAATAATTTCGAGGGTTTATAAATTATCTAGTCTGCATTATTTCACTATATTAGTTCAAATAGAGGAAGATGATGCCTATAATCTTTTTATGACAAAGACATAAGAGTGAACGTGTATATTTTGGTGGGACAACTGCCAAAGACACTGAACTCATCCAGTGTTTTAGCTACATTCCTGAGTGACTTCTTCACCAAAGAGACACCAACTATTTCCAAAGATCACCTATGTAACCCAATTTTGGGAAATAGGATTAAGTTCAATTGACATGACTTAATATGACATTGTCAGTCACCTGATGCAGTTTTCCATTGCTAGTTCTGGCTTCTCAATTCTTGATATATGTTTGACATGATGCCATCCTACAGTAAAGATTTTATCATTCATAGTCACGTAGTCTCCATATCCATAATTTCATAAAATGCTCATGAAATGCCACTAAAACAAATTTTTATTTATTGTGAGTCCATAAGTTTAATTTTCTGGTGTTTTGATTTCACCAAATTTGGTGAACTGATGCCTGAAAGTTCTTTACCCTTCACTTAGGTGACTTATCTACAAGATCAGGAAATTAAACTTGTCTCAATGTAGATTCTTCTCATGAAAACACATTATTTTTAGCATTCTGAACTCTGACTACAAAGTTTTATTTTCCTCTCAAGTTTCTACACGTTCCATCTTCATAGTCTATTTCATTTTGTCCTACTTCAAAAACGGTTTGAAAATTGTATCAACATTTTAGACCAAATGATACTGATAGCCTTGATAAGTCAGTGAATTAAAATAATAGAATCATTGAGTTATGAAGTACTTTTTCTTAGTTCTTTACTCTTAGAACGCACCAATATGGAATCTAGCATTACTTAAGAATGCTAGAGAAAATTTTATAACTCCCCTCATGAAAAATATTCCATTTCCTATCCCTAGTAACACGCACACACTCTGAATATGTACTGCCTCATGTAACCATTGCATATTAACTTAGATGGTTGGAATTATAAATAGCTGAAACTTGTGAGAATCATATTTTCTCTTGAAATTTCACACACACCCATTTCTTCACCAAAGAGTAAGCATACTGAAATTTTTACCATGTGTTATTAAATTTATACCAATTTGCATGAAGTTTTCACAAAAACCTGCTTATGGCCAATTTTCTCTTCTAATTGTCTCTCAAACTCATATTTATGTAACCACAAACAGGTCATGCTAGACTCCTACCTGTTTGTGCTTTTCACCAACTTCTAGTGTGGCTAGAGTTTTCCTGGTCCTGCCTGGCCTGAGGTCAGGACAAATCTCTCTCACCTACCAATCCCACAGCTGCTCAGATTCAACCGAGTAAACACACAGAAACTTATGTTGCTTACATACTGTATGGCCGTGGCAGGCTTCTTGCTATCTAATTTTTCTATCTTAAATTAACCCAGGTCTATTAGTCTATAAGTTGCCACATGGCTCGTGGCCTTCTGGTACCTTACATCGTGCTTGCCATGGTGGCCGCTGGCAGCATCTCTCTGACTCAGCCTTCCACTTCCCAGAATTCTCCTCTCTCCTTGTCCCACCTATACTTCCTGTCTGGCTACTGGCCAATCAGTGTTTTATTTATTAACCAATCAGAGCAACACATTTAACATACAGAACATCCCACAGTATTCTAGTTCATCTATACAAAACTTCACACTACAATTGTAAATCTTTCTATTTTTTATTTAATTACTTTAATGTCTACCCATTGTTCTTTATGGCCCCTATATTTCTCTCTAGTTTGGATGTTATGTGTTTCTCATATTTGTATGCTAAAATCTTGCTCCTTTGAGACATGATATTGTAAAGCAAGGCCATATTTAGGAAGTGTGGTCTATATTAAAATCCTTAGGAGATGGATTTATAGACTTTAGAGGTACCATGAAATCCCCACCCTCTTCTACATTGGTATATTTGCTGGGTATGAGGTGCACAGCTTTGTTCATTTACAAATTCCAATACCAAGAGGCAGCCTTACCATAGTTCCAAAGCAATAAATTCCTCATCCTTAACTGGAGTCCTGAAATGCATCATGAAAAGTAAATCTTTGGTCTTTATAAGCTGATTGCCTACAGCATTGTTGAAGTGGCAGAATGATGATTACAATACTTTCTTTTCATCTGTAACATCTGAACACTATTTTAAACCAGTTTCTCTCGAGATAAACTCAAGATCAAACCAATTGTCTAATTCCATCTCCATGTTTCATGTTTTAATCCAGAACTGCTAAGTGCTGTGATAATTCTTCCAATTATGTTACCTTTTCTTATAACAGTGGTTGTCACACACGCATAACAAAAAATCATTAAATATTACAAAACCAATGAAGAGAAAACAGAAAGACTCATGTTTGAATGTAATTCTGATATCAATTGACATATTTTAACATATAATTTCATTATTTGAAGGTGACTCACTGTTAAGGCTGTTCCTGGTAGTTGTCAAATGTGACTATAACTGGAATTAACTAAAACGGAAGTAGCTGATTATATCTGTGAAGGATTTTCTTCTTAAATAAATCATTGAAGTGGGAAAACCTTCTCATAATACAGATTTCTTTTGGATATGGGAAGAACCACTTTTATTCTGGGCCATACCTTCTGACGGCAGTTTATAGAAGGAACATAGAAGGAAGTTTTCACTTTTTGTCTGATTGCTCTCACTCTTGCTCATTCATTACTTTTTCTAGATCCCAATATTATACTAAAGGCCAGCTGAGATATCCAACCTTGTGGGTTGAACAACTATGGGATTTGTGGGACCTTCCATGGTAGATAGACATTGTTTGGACTATCTGGAACACAGCCTGCAAGCCATTCTAATTCATCTCTTATATATATGATTTATTATATTACATTATATTATATTATATTATATTATATTATATTATATATATATATATATATCCTTTTCACACACACATACATATATATGGAGAGAGAGAAAGAGAGAGTGGGAGAGAAAAGTTATTTTATCAATTCTGTTCCTCTAGGAGACCCTGACTAATACACCCTCATAGACACATACATGTAAAATTTCATAAATCGGGATTCATCTTATACTTAATGATTCTTACAATGGCATTCTCAACAAGATGGCTTTCATACCAAAGTAATCTACAAAAGTGAAAAGTGCTGAGTAAGTTCATTGTTTGCATAGAAATTTAAGTATAATTACTTGACTATAATTGATTGAACCACTGATAGACTGAGATCTTTTGAGGAAGGAAGGTTAGTGCTTGTCATGTCTTCAAGTTTTCTGTCACGAGAATCTGTACTGAAAGTCACAGTATGTGCTACCATGGCTGGAGCTACAATGTAAGAAGCTACCGGAGTGACCCATTAAGTAAGTTCTTCATTAGCACTCTTCTTAGGACAAAGAAATACTTGGGGAGGTAAACCATGGATGCTAGCTAGCAGCTCCAAGATGAGAATAATTGAGATGAGTAAGATCTTAATCAGGATAAAAATTCTAAGAAAATCATAACCTGTTTCACTGAAAATATTTTTATTTATATGTTAGCACATGATTTTTATATGGCATGGACTTTGGAAATGAGTATAGTTTAAAAAATTCTAGGCCATGAAAGAAGGCACCTTAATTTTTATGGCAACCTTTATTCTTTCTTAGAAATTATAAAGTACTGATATAGTGTGCAATTACATTCACCTTATCTTTAAAGAAATGTATTAAAATCTAAGGCACATATAATTATTTCAATGTATATATAAAACGAAAGAGTAGAATCATATAGAGATATAAGTCATTAAAAATCATACACTCTTTTTCCACATTACCATCTATATGCATTTGAGTTACTTGGCTCTGTTAAGAGACAAACTACTTAAGAACTGAGTGATTCATTTTTTTTTTTCTATAACTTTGGGTCATGTTGAGTATCGCATTTTCTTTTGCCTATACACGAAAGAACAGTGTTACATTAGTCTAACTTTACAAGGCAAAGAGCTGGATTCATGAACAGAAGGTTCAAGACATGTGCCAAGATAATAAGAAAGTGCCAGAATCTATTTTCTCCTCCTGATAACTTGCCTTTCAGCCATGCTCCATGAGGCCTATGATTCAAATGAGCTCTCTGTAAAATAAAATAAAAAATACAGAAACCAAAAATATTGCTTGTTTCAGAAAATCTGTCAACTTCTACCACTGCCAGAATGACTGGGGATTTTCATGGGTAGAGGCTCTCCTACAAATCATGTTTTATTCTTCATAGAAACAGTCTTTGAGTTCTTTTCACAAGTAAGTGGAAGTAGTAAGGGGGATGTTTTTCTAACTACTTAATGTAGAGTCAAGGTTTTGCCATTGAGACAGACCTATAAAGCTAGCTGTGTGATAGTTACTTAACAAGAATTCAGATTTATGCAGCCAAGATAAGAAACACTCAAGGGAGTTCAGTATTTCTTACCTAGATTCTGATGGTGTCATTTCGATAATAAAATATTCATAATGTGGATAATCCTGGTGCCTGGACAACAATCAACACTGAAGTATCTGATAAAATGAAAACACAGAAGCTATGTCTGAAAGTAGGGCTCACAGTTTATAAAGTGCCACCCATTAACAGAAACTTGAGTGCTGGAAAAAATATCTTTGCTGGAGACCTTGAATTTTTTGGCAGATTTCTTTAATAGCAATATTGTGTCTCATCCAAGACTGACCCAGTGGGTTTGACAGGAGAAAAATATCACTGTGTCAAGGAGCTAAGAAAGGCTGACTATGACAATTCCTATCAAGCAAGGGGCTGGTGTTGACACAGCACTGTATGGTGAACTTTTGGCTTCACGCTCTCTCTCTCTCTCTTTCTTTTCACATCAAAAGTATCTTTTAAAATATTGCCTTTCAATTTGCATTTATCTTTCCAATGAACCCCGACCTACTACTACAAGTTTCAGAATAAAAATGTAACAGACTTCATCATTACTCTGATTATTCATATGTACCAGAGTGCTACTACCTATTATGGAAAAGGGATAGGTAGCCTCTGGATCTGCGATTTATCCCCTGATTCTTCAGGGACTCATGGAGAAATTTTCCAAGTCATACACTTAGGAGAATAAAATTTCTCTAGGAGTCTAAGGGGAGGTTAACTCGTAGAGCATGTGCTAGCATGGGTGTTGTCGCAGGTTCAAACCCAACACTAAACATATGCATGTAGAGGAAAAGTTGGTTACCTTCTTCTTCACAAGTGATTCCAGACCAACCTGTTCTTTTATTGCAAAGCATAGGAAAGGCTCAATTTGAATTTGTGTTAAGTGAATGTAACTAATGTCTTCCCAAAGAGAAAAACCATGAGTCCTATTTTCTCTCAGGCTGTAGTGTAGTAACATTTTGAAAGATGAATACTAAACACAAGTCATTTTCAAAGGAGCCAGAAAACATTACAGGTTTTATTAAAATGTGAAAATATTTATCAGTTCATCATTACTTCATGTATTATTACAGCAATGCTTTATACTATTTAGCTCATGCAGCAAATATTTAACATATGACAATACTTGTGGAATAAAATACTGAATTTTTTCTGATACTAATTTCATTAGTTATTAAGAGTACAATATGTTTTCCTATTTAGTGTCCAGTCCTTCATCCATTGGTTATGATTCTATCAGTATGAATCCATATCTTTCCTGAAGAATCCTTGTGTTTGAGAAAAATGATTTCATCTTTGTTTTACTGTGAAATGGCCAACTAACATCTAAGCCGAACCCAGAAACAATAGTGTTCAATGTTATCAGGTAGATGTTATTAAATGAGCAGGTTCCCTCTCCACCTGTTAGAAGCCATTCTCAAGCACCTTTTATTGGACAGGTTTTAGAAGGGATCTGAGAGGAAGGAATTCTTCTTCTTAGAGGAAAAAAGATCGACTGGGAATTGATTGACATTTATCTTGCAACTCCAGGAAATGGTACTCCTAAGTGTCTTTGTTTTTCTAGATGGCAACGCAGAGAAGTCAAATAAGTGAAAATGGAACGCAGAATTACCAAATCAGACAAGTTTTGACAGCAAATCTAACTCTGGCTATTACAGTAATCAGGAATTTTTTTAATAAAAAGGTTCTAATTTATGGTTTTGTTATATGCATTATAAAACCTTGACTGCTGTAATGTATATTTAAAATGTGACATAAATAAGGAAATACAGCTCATTATGAAAACATCTTTTCAGAGGTGTTTCTGTCCTTTCTACATAAATATAAGAACTGTAACATAAACTCCATTATTCTGTTTGTGATTTGAAACTCATATATTTCTGCAGAAAAAAAAAAACCCAAACACTACAATTCCTTAACATCAATAAATGTTAATAAGAAGAGATTCATGGCAGCACAAAATGAATATCTGATACATTCTGTTATATCATTTGAAAGAATACACAAATACAAGTTTTGTCCTTACATATAAAAATAAGACTTCTCAGACACAGTTTAAATTTTATTGAATGGAGAAATCCTTCCATGGGTTTTGAACTTTAGGCTATTTTTGATGACTGTTAAGGATTTTAGTGTGTCTGTGTCTGTTTGTTTAATAGCATGCCTTCAACAATGCAAAGGTCCTAACACACACCACACAGAGAAGGCATGTGAGGTGTACATACAATTAACAGTTTGTGTCTGCCTACTCCATGAAGCTCCTAGATTAGCACCTCTGTGTCATAGCATATTC
>CABHPR010143010.1:22249-39824 GCA_902168415.1 Peromyscus melanophrys
GATAGATAGATAGATAGATAGATAGATAGATAGATAGATAGATAGATGATAGATAGATAGACATCAATGGAATTGAATTGAAGACCCAGTCTTAATTCCACATACCTATGGACACTTTAATTTTGATAAAGAATCTAGATACATTGAAGTAAAAGAGCATCTCCAACAAATGCAAATATATCCAATAGAACCCCATGGAAACCCACAGGCATCCCAGCCAAGGCTATTGATTGCTCTCCATAACATAAAGGTAAGGTTCTCTTGCTGAAGACAATACCTACATAACTCCCTGTACATGGAGAAGTGAAACTGGTGCCTACCTAGAGCCTATGGATTAGTGTTCATAGTAATAGAAAGTACTGTTCACAATATCAAAGGAGAAAGGAAAAACATCAACCCAGCTACAAAACCTTCATTACTGCACGGCAACCCTCCTGTATGATACGCTGGGACAATACTGCCATAAATGTCATGAGAGTAATGAATGACTATCTGACAGGAATTAAGGCACAGTTCATAAGATATAACCCATAGTTGATACTTCTTGGGAAGCGAAGACAAGCTAGGCCATAGATCTAGGGGAAAACCAAATAAAACTGTTCTACTAAAGGAATGTGGCAATAAAATGAATTCTGATGGCATACTGCTGTACTCAGTGTCTTCTCACCCATCATCAGAGAAATTTCTTCCTGCAGTAAATTTGAACAAATACAGAGACCCATAATTGGACAATGTGCAGAGTGAGAGAGCTTGGAACCTTTAATCCTGTATGGGATTTCTTCATCAATCCTCTCCATGCAAGACTCAGGGTACTTTGCAGAAAAAGAGGTGGAAAGATTTTAAGAGCCAATGGTGATGGAAGGCACCAAGAAAACAAGGACTTCTAGACACAACAGGATGGATGAACATATGAAATCAAGGAGATTGTGGCAGCATGCACAGGGCCTTCACAGGTCTAAGCTAGATGGGGTTCCAACATTGAGAGAGGAATCGGACACAAACCCCATTCAACTGGGAAACTATCTCCAATTGAGAACTGCTTGTAAAAGAGAAATTAGTTTTCTCCAGTGGAGTCTCCCTGGGAATGCAAAAAACACTGAAGCACAACAGACTCTATGCCCAGCATTAGATGGCTAAGACAAATGAAATCAATGGTATTTTTTAAGGTTTTTTTTTTTTCTATACTGCTTTGTAGGGGCATTATTTTTTTTCATTAAATGTTTTGCTTATATATTATGATTTCCCATTGTGTGTGTTTAAGTGACTTCTGTGTACAAGTGTATTTGTTTTTGCATCTTGTGCTTTTCTTTGGCTCTTTTTGTTTTCTTGTTTGTTTTTATCTTAATCTGTTTATTTTACAATTGCTTGTTTGTTTTCTAATGATAGAAAGCAATAAAGGGTAGTGTTTTGGATGGGTAGGGAGATTGGGAGGATCTGGATGGTTGGGGGAGTGGGAAAACGATAATTAAAAAATACTGAATGAAAGAAATCTATGTGCAATAAAAATTTAAATTATAAAAAAGAATAATTCCTTTGACCTTATCGTATTAACATGTTTTGGCTGTTACTACAAAATGCCAATGCATATCATGAGGTGTGTGTGTGTGTGTGTGTGTGTGTGTGTGTGTGTGTGTGTGTGTGCATGAACATGTGCCTGTGCATACATACACAAGTGTAGATAGCTCCATTATAGGTGGTGAACTCTAATGTGAACTTGGAATGAAAAACCAGGCGTCTGAACGGATACGAAGAATCACTAAGCAGGGAGTCATCTGTGTAGCACCCACTACGCATGTTTTAAAAATTAGACTTTTTTTTTTTAATGATTCTGGATAGTGAATGTGCAACACCGAGGCCTTTTCCAAATCACTTTGGATTAAAGTCTTCTTCCTGGATGTGATAGGAGCCTTCTGTCTATGCTTTTACCTGGCCTTGCCTGAGTACCTACAAAGTGGGAGGAACAAGATTAGAATGACTCTTTCCCCTGGATCTGATGAGCAAGAATTCATATAAAGCAAATATGGAAAGAATCCAGTTTATCTTCCTGTAAACCAGTACGTGCCACAGCTGTAGAACTTGGCTGTTCATGTGTGCCTCCAGACAGCATTGTATAGCAGGAAGGCTCCCTCCCAAACATGAATGAAGGAGGTATAAACATCATTTCTGAAATGCACTGTCTTTCACAATGTCTTACCATGGGATATTACTCCGAGTTTCATCTTTGACACTATCAGTTAACTCTAGATCCTAAACAAGGTTTGTCTCAGAGAAAATAAATCAAACTTTGCTGAATGAGCAAATAAGCTCAGTAAACAAGACCCTTATCTTTTCCTTAGCATATTCAAGATGAAGATGCATAGTTGTTGGATGTATTTTGACACACAAATTCCATTTTATTAAATCACAATAAGACAAAAGAAGATGGTTGGTTGATAACTTTTTGCCTTAGCTGCTGTTCTATTGTTGTGAAGCAATACCATGACCATAGCAACTCTCATAAAAGACAGCATTTAACTGGAACTTGCTTAGAGTTTTAGAGGTTTAGTCTATTATTGTTAGGGTTGAATGCATGGCAGCCCACAGGCAGACATGTTGCTGAAGAAAAAGCTGAGAATAATACATCTGGATTCTCAGGCAGCAGAAGAGGAGATCCTGAGCCTGACTTGGGCTATTGAATTCTTAAAGCCCAACTCCAGTGACACTTCCCCTGAATAAGCCACACATACACCAACACTGCCACACCTCCTAATTATACTCAATTAGTACCATTCCTTGATGACTAAGCATTCAAACAGATGAGACTATTGGGGCCATGCTTATCCAAACGAGCACATCTTTAATCCACATGCTCATATTTATAATACTGCTGTGTGATCATTGGCAATTTTATCTTCCTATAACACATTTAATGGAAACTTTGAAAAAATGTTAAAATAGACTTTGCATAGACACTGAAACCATAGATTGTTACAATGATGAGAACATTCATAAATCTCCTTCTGAGATTTTAATATTTTCTCACAAATATTTAAAGCATCAGTTTTAAATAATAACAGTGTCTAATAGTTTTTGTTATGGAAATTGGGAGTGATAGTGTATGGGAATCTCCCATATCATTAATAAGTTTTATAAGTTTTTCATTTATTATAACAATATTTTATACTGATATTTCATTATTTCTTTTGCTTTTAAGATTGTAATATAATTAACAGCATCATTTCCTCCTTTTCTTTCCTACCTCCAAATCCTCCCATATACCCTTCTTTTTTCTTTTTCTAATTCATGGCCTCTTTTTTCATAAATTATTGTTACATGTGTACACATATATGTATATAAATATATATTCCTAAATATATATTGCTCGGTATGTATAATGTTACTTATATATAAGTTTCATGGTTGACCATTTGATACGAGGTAACCAATTGGCCTGCTCTTCATTGGAAATGACTATTTCTCCTATTCCCATTCAGTATCCAATACCTCTTTCTGTAGGGTTGAGGCCATTGATTTCATTTGTCTTAGCCATCTAGTGCTGGGCATAGAGTCTTCCCTTCAGTGTTTTTTGCATTCCCAGGGAGACTCCACTCACTGGAATATACCCTGGAAAATGAAGTGGGAGGTCTAGTGCAGTGGATTAATTGGGTGCAGCACAAAAGGGACTCGGTGAGTGGTGACTGGTAGAGTGAGTCCAAGCTGGACCCCAGAGAAGCATGTTGGATGGACAGGTTAGATGCAGTCCAGAGGGTACCCGTGGGTGACGGTAGGTAGGGTTGATCCTGGTAGTTCTTAGAGGTAGGTTGCAGATCGATTTTGGAATGTCAGTTATTGGGGTGATCTTCAGAAACTGGGTATGCGAGGCAGACTAGGTCAGACTGGTTCAGGAGAAGGCCTAGATGGGAGAGGTCAGGGAGACTCTGTAGCTTAGACCCTGGAAAAGGAAGTGGAAATTCTGGCTGGGGAATGTGTTGATCACAATGAAGTGGAGGATTGGTAGTGGTGGTAGGTCCACACTGAATTTTTTACTTGATATTTGACAATTAAATTTAAAATGAAACTTATCTGATCAGTTTTATTGTTTACTTTTAAAATTACATTTTCTTATTTTGTATAGGTATTGTATATATGTGGGTACACCTGTGCCAGGTAGACATGTGGAAGTGGGAGGACAGTTTTGAATTCTCCTTCCACTTTCCACCACGTGGAATCCTGAAGATCAAACTCAGGTTGTCAGGATTGAAAGAATGAAACTATGCTTGCTGAATCAATCATTTCGCCAGTCCTGATTATTTCATACTATTAATTTTCTCTCATCATTTCTCTGCAATGCATATTTTCTGGAAAAGTATTCTTAGGGCTCAGAATTAACATTATTAGTATGTATTTTATAACGAGACAAAGTGTGGTTACATGATTACTAGATTGCTTTTTAATTAATGGTTTATTCATAAACATTGGGCATCAAGATGGAGTGTGGAATGTGTGTGGCAAATATTAAGGGAGTTTCCAAAAAGTGACACCGAATAGTTAGTTAAGTAAAATTTAGACTGACAAAGTTACACAGGAATCTATCTTCCTAACTGTTATTTATGTGACCTGTGTGATTAACGGAACATAATTGTCCTCATGTGTAAATTGGAGCTATTTGTAAATAACTATCTGTGCAGTTGTGGGTTCAATGAGAATATTCCTCATTGGCTCAAGTATTTGAACACTTGATCTATTTTGTTGGCAGTTTTAGGAGGCACACCAATATTGGAGGAAGAACATCCTGTCATTGGGCATCAACGTTGAGGATGAATAGCATGTTGATCCTGCTTCCTGCTCTCTCTATCTGCTTCCTATGTGATGATGAAAGGTGGTTGTCCAGTTTCCTGATACTGTTTCCATGCCTCCTCTACCATTATGTACTGTATCTCTCTGGAATTGCAAGCCAAAATAAAATCTTTCTTAGTTTTCACTTGGTCATGACACTTTAAAACAGCAACAAAAGTTACCAGTATAGTGGTTTTTGAACAAAATGTTTATTTATAAGTTAGTTTCTTCTATACTCTTCTAGGAAGTCTGAGATAAATGTGATAAAAATTGAATAATTTTGAAACATTTACATAATTACATGTTTCACACATCTGAACTATTACATTTTGATTTTTGAACCCAAAGAATAGCTGTGATAGTTGTCTTGATTAGGTTTTCTATTGCTATGAAGAGGCATCATAACCATGACAACTCTTACAAAGGAAAACATTTAATCAGGACTGGCTTTCAGTTTCATAGATTTAGTCTGTTATCATCATGGTGGAAAGCATGGCAGCATGCAGGAAGACATAGGGTTGGAAAAGGAGGTAAGAGTTCTGGATCTGCAGACAGCAGAACGACAGAGTGACATTGGACCTGGCTTGAGCATTTATAACCTCAAAGCCCACCCCCAGTGACATATATCCTCTGACAAGGCCACATCTACTTCTACAAGGCCACACCTCCTAATAGTGCCAATCCCTGAGCCTATGGTGATCATTTATTTGTGTTCAGACTACCACAATATTCATCCATTTAAAAAACATGTATTTAGATAATAGTTTATTATGTTTACCTAAAATTAATTCTGGTAATTAGCCATTTAAGAAGGCTTTAAAAATATTCATATAGTGTTTGAAATTTTTAGAATTTATGTAAATTGATGCTATCTAGTTAAACATTTAAATGAAAGTTTTTAGATGTATGGCATAAATAAAAATATCTTTTAAGAAACACAAAAATGCACAAATTATAAGTAATCACTCAATACTTCCCTAACACTGTCAGACTATAACAAAGACCAGCTTGAGAAAAAATAAAAAGTAATTAAAATTATTTTAGGTGCTATGCTGGAGAAACCAAGAGGTTGTGTGCAAGTTTTTTGTTTAATGTCTTTATTTGTTTGTTTGTTTGTTTTTGCCTCCAGATCCATGTTTCAGAGCATAATATTAATGTCCAAGCCAAAGTGTCTGAATTTCCGCTAATTTTATTTTTAAACAAAATTAATATGGCAGTATCATGTTTGTATTTTTGTTTTTGTGTTTTTTTTCTTTTTCTCTCAAATTTTAGGCTTTGATTTAGGTCACACAAAAGAAAATAAATTAAGATTGGGAGATATTTGGAATGGATCATCTTGTCTAGTGAAAATCTAATCAAAGTTCCCTACCTCACAGGATAGGCTTTGTTATTCATTTCCACAGCTAACAGATGTGAGCTTTGGTCCTCAGTTTAATGAAGATGAGGATGTTGGTCTATTCCTTAGAAACCATATGTTTGCAGGCAAAATTACTTGTTTGGCATCATTCCATCTTGGTGCAGAAAAAAACTGGGTCAGTGAAGACAGCCATATCTGGTTTATGGTTTCCTTGCATTGTGAGTAAGTCAAAAGAAAAAAAATACATGTTTCAGGATTCAGAGATTGTGGCTATAAATCTACCTATGTCCCAAATCAAAAACCATAAATAAAATTACAAAAAAGGCATCAGTGTGCTGAGGACAATTTGTTAAGAATACCTTTTCAGAGATAATTTGGTAACCTGCAGATACTACCACAGTGTACAATTGGGAAGAAGAAGTTTCAAATAATAAATTTTGCATACTGTGTGAAATATAATGGATTGAAGTGGATGGGTCTTTCCTTGACTATTCCTTGATGTTGTTTAAAGATTAAGAGAGTGATCCTACTATATTAAACTGTTCGTATAACACACAGGCTTACTAACATTTGATAAGAGAAAATGCCAGAATTGATCTCCAAGTGGTCAAACTCAGGAGAGGGATACAAATGAAATGATGTTCATTTTTCAGAGGTCTTCATGTTCTTTCTTTTCTTTAATCCCAAGGACATCCTTCAAAGGGTTTAGTTCGTTTTTCAGATGAGAGATCACATTAATTATCAAAGTCACACAATTTCTATGTATGACAGCAGGGAGTTGATGTTCACACCTGTGTACAGTAAAAGTCTGGACTAAGGTTTAGCTGAGCTCCCAAACCCAAGCTTATTTCTCTTACACTGGAATAGTATTTCAACTTTATATGAGAGAAAGGCTATTATTTTTTACTCTCCCTTTCACATCTCCCTTTGAAGGAATTTATTTTGAGGAAAGAAGAACATAGAAATTCATCAAGATTATTATGGCTAGGGAGATTTTCTTAATAGTAAAAAAATGCTCACACTGGAAAGAAATCAAGCAGAGAAGTCACAAGTAGCCTTTGCACATGCATTCGTCCATTGTAATCTTTGATTTTATGCTTTATTTTATTTTATTTTATTTTCATTTTGACTTTTCTGCTGTAGAAGAAAGACAAAACAGAAAACAAACAAATTCATCTGACCCCTCAAATTAATAGTAATCTATAAGTGATTCCCAGAATATTCTACACATTTTAAAAGAAATAGTACAAGTATACAAAATATATACTCTAAAGAGAAAATGAGTTTTCCATATCCACGTTGTTGGGGGATAAAATCTATACTGAATGTGGGCGAAGTATTTAAAGAAGTTATTTTCACTTAGGAATTCTGTATTACATGGTTAAAAATTAGACTGGTTATCCAAAACTTAACAGCTAATGTCCATATATAAGTGAGTATATACCGTGCTAGTCCTTCTTGATCTAGGTTCTCTGAATCAGCATGATTTTTTTCTTGCTGTGTCCATTAACCTATGAATTTCATGATTTCATTTTAGAAAGAGCTTTCTATAGTAGCTTGCTCCTGCAGCAGATGGGAACAAGTACAGAGACCTATAGCTACACAATGCACAGAGACTGAGAGACCTTGAAATATTCAGTTCTAAATGGGATGTCTCCACCAAATCTGATCCTTGGGGATCAGGAAACACTGCAGAAGAGAAGCCAGAACGATTGTAAGAGCCAGAGGGGAAGGAGGCTACAAAGCAAATAGAGCCTTCAAAACTGAACAGGATCAATGCACTTTTGAACTCACAGAAATTTACAGGGCCTTGATGTTTCTCTGCCACAGGGGCTCCCAGCACTGAGAGGGGAAGTAAACATAAGCCCCTATCCCTAACTCAGAAGTTATCTTCAACCGATAACCACTCATAAATGACAACTTATTCCTCTCCAATGGAGTCTCACTGGGAATACAAAACTGAGCAGTCCTCAAGCCGAGCAGTAGATGGAAAACACAACACAACAAACTCAATGGTATCTTTGGAGGTTCTTTGTCTTACAATGTTTTGTCAGGGCTCTTTTTTTTTTTAACCATACAGGTCCTTTGTGTATGTCTTCCAAAGTTTTGTATTTATGAGATTCCTTTGTATTTGAATGTGTCTCTGCACTGTTATGTGTTTCTCGTGCCTTTTTTTTCATTCTGTTTGTTTCCATCCTAACAAAAAAGAATATACCTTCTTCTCAGCACCCCATGGAACCTTCTCCAAAACTGACCACATACTTAGCCACAAAGCAAATCTCAATAGATACAAAACAATTGGAACAGCCTCCTGTGTTCTATCAGACCACCAAGGTTTAAAGTTAGATTTCAACAACAAAAACTACAGAAAACCTACAATCTCATGGAAACTGAATAATGCTCAACTGAAGCACCAATGGGTTTGGGAAGAAATAAAGAAAGAAATTAAAGACTTCCTAGAGATAATGAAAATGAAGACACCACATACCCAAACCTATGGGACACTATGAAAGCAGTGCCTTTTTTTTCATTCTGTTTGTTTCTTTGTTTTGTCCTATTCTGGTTTTTGTTTGTTTATTTATTTATTTATTTATTTATTTATTATTATTATTGTTATTATTATTATTTAGATGCCTCTTTGTTTTCAACAAGAAACAGAAGGAGTATGGATTAGAATGACAGGGAACATGGGGTAGATATTGGAGGAGTTGGGAAAGGGGAAACCATAATCAGAATGTATTGTATGAAGAAAAAACTTTTTTCAATAAAAGATTAAAACAATAAACTGGTTTATTTGTGCATAATTCGTTTGTTCCCGTTGTTTAGTAATTTACAAATTTGAATCATTTATTTCCCTTAAAATCTCCTCACGCAAACAGCTTGGCTACTTTGAGGCCTGGGTCACAATAAATGTTGTCTTAATTAAAGAAAAAAATCAAAAACATTATTTTTTATTTTTATATTTTTTTGCTAATGATGAGTATATATGTGTATATATTGAATAAAAGTGTAAGAAAATTAAATGATTAAGAAGTGAAACAATTGAAATTTCTTATCAGCCAATTACTTAATTTTTAAATAATTTAATTGAAGTAGAATTAGATTATGCTCCCCTTTCCTTTCTCAAGTCCCTCTCATTTACTCTTGCTGAAACCTCTTCCATGGCTCTTCTAATTGATAGATTCTTTTCCTTTGAATATAGTTGTTATATTAATGTGGAAGAGAAAAAATTTTGCAGGGTCTCACCTCTAGACAATGAGCTACAGGCAAGCATTGACTAATTTGAGAAAGAGAATTAATCTCCACCTTGAAACTATCTACACAAACAACAAAAACATGTGTGTGTGTGTGTGTGTGTGTGTGTGTGTGTGTGTGTGTGTGTGCGCGCGCATCTATATATGCACACACATATATTCCAGTTACTTTAATAATGTGCATATTTCTTGTGCATAAAGCTGAATATTTAAAATGATAGTATTCATATTAACACCCTATACTGATCATAGGCTGACTTCTTATTAATATACAAAGAAAGGTTTCAAACCGGGGAGGGGCTGGTTGTGACCAGTCAAACAAAGTTTAAAATTCAAGTAATAATATAGATATAATTCAGTAGGCACAATAAATTAGAAACATGCTCAAATGGAGTCAAATCAATATCACTGATTTTCCTGTGACAGCATTTCTAAATATGAGTTTATATTCCCTGTAGGGTTAGGCTATTGATTACAACAACTGGCCCCAAACCTTCTTCCTGAATAATTGCATTCTTGCTTGTTATTTTTCCCCTTTGGAGTCATGGAAATTACAGCATTCTGATCAATAAGGATATAAAATAAGAGGAGCAAAAAGTGATTTCTGCCTTTCCCAGGATTTTCCATCTTTTATAAACCAAAACAGTTTTCAGAAATCATTTTCCTTTGAAGAGATGTGTTTTTTCTAAAGCCTTTTTAAATAAAATCACTGAGTGGGGTTTGCTTTGTTTTGCTTACTTCCCTTGTTATACCCCATTGGGTTGTCAGTGAGACACACCAGTATTTATCCGCAGAGAGCTTAATGTCCATTTTCATTCTTTGTAATGTATTTTAAAAAAATGAGAAATAAGTTTGCTTGTAGTCACAAATGTTCAGGAAACCCATTCAATTAACAGTGCTACTTGAAGTTAAGAAAAGCTCTTAAAAGAGAAAGCATTCTTTCAGGCTCCAAACAATGGGGTTCTGTTTCAGTTTCTTACTTCTGATATTCCAGGATATTAATTAGTTTGTATGTTAGAAGGCCGAAGATGAGTAGGGACAGATTTTCTATTTGCTAAGTATCCAACTCCAATTATCTTAGTGGTTCCCTAAAGATAACATGAAAGACACAAACCTACAGCTCCTGCTGATAGAGAAATATCAGAAAAGACAGAGGTTAAGATGCTACTTTACTTGTGGATTTCTCATTCATTTAAAAAACAAACAATAGCAAAAAATTAAAATGCCAGAAAACAGTCAATTCATCTGGTCTATAATATATCCACTAAAACTAAAGCATCTCCCTGGAGTTTACCAGGAGCCTGCTTTGCAGATGCATGTTCAAGTAGTTTTTAATCTCAACTCCACAGCCTACTGGTTATGTTATTTGCACCAAAATCTTTGAAATGTTTCTAATTTATTTTTTAATTACTGTACAATGAAGTAGCATTTTTACTTAGTTTTGAAGTTTTTGAGGGAATTCACTTTTTTAAATTGTTTAGTTGAGTATAATAATGTATTAATAATATTAACTGTGACTTGTATAAACATTATTGTTGATAAGTAGTCCAGTGTGGTGGTATTGTATTCCTCAAAATATTCTGTACCCTAATAAATTTATCTGGGGTCAGAGAACAGACAGCCACTAGATACAGTTGCTAGAAAATGGTGGCACACACACCTTTAATCCTAGCATTCCAGAGGCAGAAATCCCTCTGGATCTCTGTGAGTTCAAGGCCACATTGGAAACAGCCAAGCATGGTGACACACGCCTTTAATCCCAGAAAGCCAGCCTTTAATCCCAGGGAGTGGTGGTAGAAAGCAGAAAGGTATATAAGGCATGAGGACCAGAAACTAGAAGCATTTGGGCTGGTTAAGCATTTGGCTGGTTAAGCATTTGGCTGGTTAAGCTTTCAGGCTTCTAGCAGCAGCAGTTCAGCTGAGAGCCATTCAGATGAGGACACAGAAGCTTCCAGTCTGAGGAAACAAGACCACCTGAGGAATTGGCCAGGTGAGGAAGCTGTGGCTTGTTCTGTCTCTCTGACCATCCAGCATTTCACCCCAATACCTGGCTCAGGTTTGTTTTTATTAATAAGAACTTTTAAGACTCGTGCTACAGTCCAGCCTTAGGCAGTGGTCATCTACTTCATTTAGGAACCTCTTTCTACATGCTGATTTACCGTGGTACCTGATTTAAAAAAAAAAAAGTCTGTTGTTGAAAGAAAAGCCAATACTGATCAGATGTAAAGCACTGTGAGAAAAGTGTAGAAGCACAGTCTGCTTTCTGTGTCTTCTCCTCACCCTCTGCGAAGCCAAGGAGTCCCCTTGACTCACCATAAACCAGCATTTCATGTTTAAGTCCTGATAATAGTCTTGGCTTTGTTGCACCCTAGGGTGCTAGTGAGTTGTCATGGCTGGTCATTGTCAGCTCCTGAGTTTGCAGTCACTGAGCACCTTCACATATGTTTTTGATGGAAGGAATTTAGCTAAGCAGTGAGCAGTCACAGAGAAGTTACACAGGCTAGGCATGTCCCTAAGGTTCCCAGGGAAAGAAAAGTATGCGGTTCCTGTGGGCTGTGGGATAATGGGATAGAGGGATAAAACAACCATGTACTAGTTGCCTAGGGATTCAAAACCCCTTCTGAATTACATTTTTCAACATTCCCTCTGTTCTGTATGTAATTTTCATCAAACTCCTTTAAGGTAGATATGGAGGATCTGATCTTTAGAGAATTCTTACTCTAGGGAGAACGAGGGGGAGTATATGTAGGAGAGGGGAACTGAAGAGGTGGACTGGAAGGTGTGGCGGGAGGGGAAATTGTGGTCAGGATATATTGTTTGAGAGAAGAATCTATTTTTAGTTAAAAAAAAAGAAAAAAGAAAGAAATATTGGTGAAATTATTAAGGCCACTCCATGTAATTAAAAGGGAGGTTTATTTTGTGGGGTAACTTAGAAGTGAAGGGATAGGCTACAGGGTCTGGGAAAGGTGTAGCACAGTCCGGTGGTATTCTCTGGAAAACTCTGCTCGGTCTACCTCCAGCGTCCAGGGTCTAGGAACCAAGTGAGCCCACGCATCCAGATCTTGGGTCTTCAGGGTCCTCTCTCGGCCCCGCCGTGTAGGCGTGACAGTTACTGAAGTCTCAATAAGGGTTGGAACTTCCAGATCAAAGCTGGAATGGCTACCCACTAAAAGAAATTAATGCAGGAATTATAACCTACACTTTTGCCAGTCTCTACTCATGCTATTTTAACATTCAGGAGGTCATGTGGACATCTATGACATTACCAAGTGATCTCACATATTTGGTTTTGAATTATAAAGTTCTGTTTGAGGAACATGTGTCTATGGGAAAGGATCTCAAATAATGCTTGTTTATAGAGATTGGAGAAACCTCTTAACACATTTAAGAGATGGGAAAATTTAGGGGAAATAAATTTAGATCATATGTAGAATATTCTGAGGGATCCTCTTCACAATTGAAAGCACAGTAGTAATTAAATATGAATAAAATGTTTAAAGGCTTTCTTATGAAAACAATGCCATAAGTAGTTACATGCCAGCCTCAGAACTGTAACAAGGATAATAAAAATTCCCTTATTATAATGTGATACTTTTCAGTAGCTCTGGCTTTGTATAAAAGTTCCAGTGATGGAAACATATATTATGTAATTTTCACCCAATTTGACGAAAATGAAAAATGTTGTATTCTAAAACTGTAGATGACTCAAAAAAGTAGATTCTTCCAGAAACTGAAGTTAACTTTGAAAGGAAATGGAGTTTTAATATAGTTTTTCCATGTCATAATTTCAAAATAATATTTTAAATTATCATTTTACATTATATTACATGCAATTTCAAGGATTATGTTTACTGGGAAATTAATGAAATTTCTTAAATATATATTTCCTTTTAAGTATCAATGTATAAGCAAATTATCAATAATACATTAAATACTATTGTTGCTGAGCATACGTGGAGCATTGCTTTGTATTTAATTACACTGAATTCAAGCATATAGTACAATTTATTTTTCCAGTATTGTATCTTTCACCTTTCTGCATTGTAATCCAAACTCTTTACTTTTGCTTAGCCTATGTGAATGCATGGCCCATAGAGGATGTGAATGTGATGAGAAGAAATAGAAATGTCTAAGACATAGGCAATGAACATTTATCACTTATACTAGATAAATCACAGAATTGTATGTGGTTTCTTTGTATGCCTTTCCATAATAGCTCTAATTTCTCCAAGTTGTTGTTTCACTATTGGCTTATGAATGTAGCAGAATTTGTAATGCAGGTTTCTTTGTGTGTTGGTGCAGGCATGGAAGCTTCAAGGTGGAAGAAATGTATAATAAATTGCATCTTATTACTCCCAAGTATCACAAAAAGTCAAGTGGAGTACTTTGGAATAAAACAAATAGATATTCATAATATATGAAAAAGCATGAAGGAAATCTGTCAACACTAATGTGAATAATATAATGGAAAGAGTGGCTTCTGTTATATATTGCTATGTAGTGCTTGATGTGAAAAAGTACAATGGATTATTTAAATAGTTAAAAAATTCCATATACTTTTTAATAGTATATTTGCACTTCTTAGACTTATAAGAAAACTTCCATCTTTTGTTTTCTGAAAAATCTTGTACTTGCCTAGTTCATGAAATATTTTTTAATTGTGATAAATGTTTATTTTTTTAGGTGTGTTGAACTTGAAGTAAGATGTTATGATTATGGTTTAAATACTAACTCTAAGAGGCATGGCAGTTGAAGGCTTGACCACAGCTGGCACTAATACTAGGATGTGATTGGATAATGAAGGTACTAAATTCATAGGCAGTTCAATTCATCGATGAGGTGATATTAAATAATCAAGGAGTTAGGTCCAAGAGGGAAGAAGTAGTGAGTGAGGTGTGCATTCCAAGCGTTTGTCTAAGTGTGGTGGTTTGAATAAAAATAACCCCCATAGACCACACAGAGGGGCATTATTAGGAGGTGTGTTCTTGTTGGAGTAGGGGTGGCCTTGTTGGAGGAAGTGTGTCACTGGAGATGAGCTTTGAGATCTCAGATGCTCAAGCTATGCCCAGTGTGGCGGTCTCTTCCTGTGCCTGTGGATCCAGATGTAGAACTTTCAGCTCCTTCTCCAGCCCCATGTCTACCTGCATGACTCTATGCTTCCCATCATGATGACAATGGACTTAACCTCTAAAACTGTATGTCAGCCCCTTTTAAATGTTTCCCTTTGTAAGAATTGCTGTGGTCATGGTGTCTCTTCACAGCAATAGAAACTCTAACTAAGACATCTAGCTGCTAGGTCTTTGTTTCTACTGTATCTGTATCTGAAGTGCATGGTCCTTGCTTTGTCTCACTCTACCCTTCTTATTTGTTTGTGACTCCCTGGGCCTATAAACAATGGTGTGTAACAAAACTGAGCACTAACTCAAACCTGCAAAACTGTAGGTCAAGATAAATCTGCTTCCTATCAGCTGTTTTCTCTGGTATTCTGTCATAGCAATGAATGCAATTAGTATAATCTGCATTACATAGACTTTAAATGGAATACCAAATATTTCTGTAGCTTCTCAAAGTCTATTAAATTGAAATATTTAATTAATCTTCCAAGAAAAGGTTTACTGTAAAATAAGCCAAATGGCAAAAGAACAGAGAAATGGTGCTGGATAATAAAATAAAATACCATCTCTTTAGTGATATTGCTTTGATAGCCTTCTCCTGCTTTTACAATACATTTCTTGAGTTGTGTAGCTATGACATATGTTAAGACACACAATGAGTGGCTGTCACTATGTAGAATGGTTTAGGTGTTATTTTGGGAGTACACATTTAGATTTGTCATTTTTATACCTTTTGTCAGTCACATCCGTAATTCATTGAATTTCAATGGGCAAGCTGGATAGGGTTTCCTGTGCTGCATAATCTTCAGATAGTAAGAATGTTAACTCTTAGAAAGTTGTCTTTGAAATACCAAATAATCACAGCAGATTAGATTTTGATCCTACATAAATTAAAACATAAAATAACTGTCTTTTAGAAATAACCCAATTATACTTGAGCAATTCTTATAGATTTAAATTGACTCTAGACACAATTGTGAATAAATAGCCATTTATACTATATATTAATGTACAAAAATTACTTTCATGGAAACCTGATAAGTGTTTTAGATAAAGGCACACTATCTTCTAAACTTCATTATAATTCTATTTCTAATATAATAAAAATTTAAGTGCTAATTAAGTTGTTATATAAGTGTAAAAGGAAAAAATGACTATTCACTGCTCTCATACAACATGATCAAATCACTAAATTTCATTAAAGAGAGTTAATTGCCATAAAATGTGATCGTAATTTAAAACACAACATTTCCAGCATCTACCCTAGAAAGGAACAATGACTCAATTACAATTTCAAATATGTAAAGAATTTTTGATAGTGCTTTAGTTTTAGAAATAAAGTATTTAATAATATTTGAAAGATATTTTGAGACTGATAATTTTCAACATGAGAAATAGTATATTTTTCATTTCCCTCATTTAGTAGCCAAATTAAAACAACTTCAGAAATACTTCTAACAGCATCTTTGATTAGTGTGCATATGTGATTTTATATGCAGAAACTTCGATGGAGTTATCACACTGAAAAACGTATTTTTCAAAAAAGAACATAGTATTTGGGGGTAGAAAAATAAAGATTGTAGATATGAAAGTCTGAAATATTTGGTTTATTTTTGTATGTATGTGTGCTGATATTTTGTTTGTGCTCTAATAAAGCTTGCCTGGAGAAGAAAGTGTGGAGATAGCCACTAGAGGCCAGGCAGTGGTGGCACATACCTTTAATCCCAGCACTTGGGATCTCATGTCTTTGGTCCCAGTACTTGGGAGGAGGAAACATGAAGTGATATGACTAGGCTGGAAAGAGGGAGTGATAAGGAGGGGTGGAGACAAAAGCTCAGCCTTTTCAGTCTGAGGATCCTAGAAGTAAGAATTCCTCCTAGTGGCTGGCTCTTCTGCTTCTCTGATCTTTCAGCTTTCACCCTGATATCTGACTTTGGGTTTTTATTATTAAGACCACTTAAGATTCGCACTACATGTACGTATTCTCAAAAACTAACTTTAAAATTTACCTCCCGTGTTATTCTTTAATTTTTTTGTTTCCTTTTATATATCTTCATTTTATTTAACTATTAATTGTTTTTCTACACGATATAGTTACTTTCTATAGAATCATGAAAACCATGCTTTTTTCCTTGTTTTTTTTCTTGTTTGTTTGTTTTAGAAACATTTCTTTGTGTATAACACACAAAGAAGGGATGCCACTTGTAGTGAGGTGAGAGAAGGAATGAAGTAGATGAATGCTAGAGAAGGAGTGACAGGTTACAGTAGTAAGGGAGCATGAGGACACATGTCTACGTCTGGGAGACAATGGCATTGGCATTTTGACGGGATACCTGGGGCGGCCTCTGTAAGAAGTAAATTCTGGATGAGAGGGAAAGGAGGCCTATGAGGTACCTGCAGATATACCCATCCAGACCTGGAGGCAGGGGTCTGCTACTGTCCAGTGGACAATCTTCTGTCCAAGGACACAACCATGCCTGGACAGCTTGAAGATCAGTTAACAAGCTATAAATAGAGCACAGTAAGAGCAAGAGGGGGCAGTACATAAGTCACCATAGTCTGGCCATGTTGCCCTAGTTTAAGCTGAAGTTCTTCAAAGAAATCAAACCAATAGGCTTTCTCCCCCCAACTCCCTTTCAATTTTTTGTCTGTATACGCTTGTTAACCCTTCATATTCACTGATTCTACGGCCAACCTTAAATTAAAAATGTATTTAAAACTGTTCTTGTACTGTATAGGTGCAGACATTTCTTTTTTATTTCTCCTAGACAATAACATTAAAAAAAAGCCACCATATCATATTAGGAGGTGGTGACACGCTGGACATGATTTAAGGTTTATGGGAGTATATGTATAAATTACATGTAATAGTATTCCATTTTATGTAAGGGGCTTGAACCATCTCTCTATCTTAGGATCTGTGAAGTATCCTGGAACAGATCCCATATGGACACAAAGAGGTAACTCTTATCAGCTTGTAAGGCAGAGTCTCTCTCTCTCTCTCTCTCTCTCTCTCTCTCTCTCTCTCTCTCTCT
>CABHPR010143011.1:979-40827 GCA_902168415.1 Peromyscus melanophrys
CATTTAACATTTGTGCATGCCCCTCCACCAAGGAACATGCACCAAAGCAATCAGTGGTACAATTCACAGGTTACGTGGCTTGTGTCAAAATGAATACCCTGAAATAACAGCAGACATTGGCTGTCACGCTTGGAAACTAAGAGCCTCACTGGAGACAGGAATCCACATCAAAGAAAGCCCGGGGTACATTCCTTCCCAGTTCCCCTCATGTGGAAAATGAGCATTATTTACAGTTCTGGACATGCCTGGAGCAGACAGCCTCTGAGGCTGGTTAACTTGGCATTTCATGTTCTCAAGCAGAGTGGTTTTTAAGCATAAACTTGTGCTGGGTTCCATAGCTCACCTGCCTGGGAGATGATGTAAGGAAGAGAACAAGGAAACGTCACGACAGTGGGGACAGCCAGGGCTAAGCTGAGGCAGGCTGCGGACGTGGCAATGGACACCCTCCTGACAAGGTGAAGGCAGTTATAGAACCAAGTGAGCCAGGAGTGCAGTTTTCAATGATTACACTTCCTTAGACATTAATATTTGACATAAAGAGTGGCGATATGGGACAATAATCAAAAGACTGATTCTGAAAATATTTTTGGGCCCAGTGAATTTAGTAATCCCAAACATAACTAGTGACGTTCTTAGAGGTGCTATCCAAATGTGCTTTAAAATTAGGCTGCCAGGTTCTAGAGTCGTGCTTGCTCGTGCAGAGAGATTTTAGGCTTTGGAGAAGACTGTAAACTAGAACTTTCCATGGAAAGTGTGGTGGGCATGTGGTCTACAGAGGTCCTAAAAACATTGGGCTCACCCACAAATGAGAGTTTGGATAACTACCACCACCTCTTGTCATACCTACCACTGTTGTTGGCTTTACAGTGTTGTAGAAACACCCACCACAATGTAAGGATCATCAATGTTCTCCTATCCCAGTATTAACTAGGTCCGAAGACGCCATCTCACACTCAGCATTGTTAGGGGCCGTCTCATGCTCAGAACTGTGCAGGCTTGGCCACACTGTTCCCAGTAGTCAATCCAAGCCTGGAGATTTGGGGGAGGGGAATCTGTGAAACTTGGATTTAAATGAAATTCGAGAGGGCAATTTTGCCCTTTGCAGCCACCTTCATAGTCTGCAAGACATAATGACAAGTAAAATGAGCCAGGTATGGAAAGGGAGATCCTGCATCATCTCAGGCGCGGAAGCTCCTTTATGTAGCACACAGGAGCCGCGCAAACGGGGCTTGTGAGTTCAGGTATGGAGGCAACGGGCAAGGAGAATGCAATCTTTCAGCCACAGGAAATAGCACTAGGGAGGCTGAGGCAGGAGGATTGTTGTGAGTTTGAAGCCAGTCTGGGCTAGATACAGAGTAAGTTCTAGGCGAGTATAGGCTAGGCAGCAAGAGCCTGTCTCAAAATATGATTTCACAATCCAAACGCAGACGCCTGGTCTCTTCTAGAACTCTCTGACCTGTCTTGTCATCCCAGGGTTAAGAGAATGAGGTGGGGTCAGCATCCTTGAAGGACCATCCAAAAGCAAGGCTCAGAAGTTCTCTCTTCTTCCCACTGCATATCATTTGCTTTCCTCATTCCCACTGTTCCCTGTGGGTCCTTCCATGGTCTTTATCTGATCTCTCAATATAATCTCCACTCACAAAGAACTTCAAACTCATATTTCTTAGTTTCTAGTCCACATTTCCTATATCCTGACCATCATTGCCTGAACAATCCCAGAATGCTCACCAAGCTCCTCCGAGGCATTTATCTGACTTGCTCACATCCTTCTGGCTCCTTGGGATCTGTTCTCTTAGAACTTGACAGAAGATTCAATCCTCATCCCAGGCTATCACTTGACTGGCATCCCTGGAGCCTCAATATCCTCTCTGATCTTCCAAAACAAAAGACTCCCTTCATCCCCAATCTTTTTTTGTTTTGTTTTGTTTTTTGTTTTTTCAAGACAGGGTTTCTCTGTGTAGCTTTGCGCCTGTCCTGGAACTCACTTTGGAGACCAGGCTGGTCTCGAACTCACAGAGATCCACCTGCCTCTGCCTCCCGAGTGCTGGGATTAAAGGCGTGCGCCACCACCACCCGGCTCATCCCCAATCTTTAATGCTTTACCAAAAAATTCCGTGGGGTGCCTTCATAATCTGTGGTCAGATCCCTGCCCTCTCTGGTTTATTTCTTCACTTATGTGTTTAACTCTATCCCTGTTCCTTGTGTGCTTGCCAATCTCCATGGGAGGTGTGTTGCATAACTGTTTACTTAACCAAACCCTAAACTTGATTCACGGAGTATCAGCCAGGATGATTATAGAGAGCACACGCATGGTTGGATGAGAAAAACTCTACAAAGCGGTCTTCATTAAGAAGCAACATAATTTTAATTTAGGATAAATTACATAAGTATCGCACAAAACACCCACAGAATGCCAATTCATTCATTAATTTACTTCCACTTCTCTGCCACCAAATCCTCTTGGCCGACATATCAAAATGTAAACAGCGTTTGTTTACAATCCTTCATGTTTAAAATTATCAATGACCCATTGCCTTGTTTAGAAATCATAAATTGAATAGAGTAAGGAAACTAAATGATCCTTCTAACACGGCAGAACACCCCTTAGTTAATCCTGAAATGAATAACGGGGCACAACAAATCGTGCATGCACGTTATGCAAGTTACGTTCATGTGGATTTATTAACTAGAGCTTGGGAAAAGAAAGAGTTGTCTTAATTCGGTCAGTCCTGCAAGGCAGTTTGGAGACACAGAAAGGGAGATGATCAGGCAGAAGGAAGGCACACACCGGAAGGTCAGGGCTTTCTCTGTCCAGAAGAGAAAATGAGATGCTGTGGGGGGTTATTGACCAGCTCACAGTTGTACTTAGAAGTTCTGCTGCTCAAAGGGGAGCAGGTAGCTTTTAGTTGACGTCTGCAAGAAGGGTTTCCCAAGGCAGGGCTGCTTATGTGGATGGGAAGCGTGAACCTTGGTATTCAGGGCACATGGGGTCTAGTCACAGTCTCTATTTACCCACTTATTTACAGAAAATCCAGTCCCCCCCCTCTCTTTATCACCTGCATATCCACCTGAACAAACACTCTTAAAAGGCACTTATCTGGCTAGCTGTCAACACCATTATCGATGTTATCTTCAGAGAAATAGCTCTCTTGACCCCCTGCAGTACACATCCCATTTCCTTTTGAAGTTTTAAGACCATAACACAGATCGCCCATTTTCTAGTTGACCTGTCCGTGTGTCCTGACCACTGTGTCGCATATGGGTTTTTACCTAGTGCCTGGTCACCTTTGCTCTGTGCAATTATTGGTGACTTTTGGATGTTATTAAATACAGAGGGAAGAGGATTTCTCATCATTGATCTAATTACTAGTTCGGTAATTACCTTATCACTACTTAGGCACCAAATTATCTAGATAGTTCCGTTCCAGAATTCTCTTTACATTCCCCAAGGAGGTGTCTCTTTAATACCGTCTTTTCTCACATTAACTTATCAGGGCTCAGGTACAGGGTGGGTGCAATCCACAGTTAATAGAAGTTCTGTAGGATGGAATGAATTCTGTGCAGAAGCTGATCTAACTTACAGCCTAATTTCACGTACAACAGCCCCACCCCATCTGTCACCATTTAGGAGAGAAGTGATATCTCTGCTTATCTGTGGGATGTATCTATCATTCTCCTTGCCCATTGCTGATATTGGCTAATCAGCCTGTAGACATCAGGGGAGGTAGCCTGTCTTACAGACAGAGCAATTAAAACATGCTCAATGCTGGTTTTGCTGGGGAAAGAAGCAGGAAACAGTTCAAACTCACTGAAGGTTAATAGGTGGTCAAGCCAGATAATGTTGAGGGGGGAAAGAAAATCGAGATCTTAAGGAAAAAGGAACATACAGTTGCAGACAACTAACCCATAAGAGCTATACCAGAGTCACTCTCTCCACTTTAAGCCCCTCCTCCGCAGCCCAGCACTCTTGAGGGAGAAGTGGCCAGTGGAGAACAGTCATGTGTTACAAAGTGTGCTCACAGACAGAAGTGAGATTTCCGTCACAGCCGGACCAAGGTTTCTATGGCCAGAATAAATGGATGAGGCCAGACAGACAGGGATACTAAAACTTGGATACTACATCGACAGACAGATGAAGTAGGAAGGGTCATCAACAGGATTCTCAAAACTGCTGGGGATGGCTCAGGGAGAATCCATAGGGGGGCTGGGGCAGGATCAAGGTTCCCACAGAGCAAGGGGGCCTCGGTAGCAAAGAAGGCCAGACTGTCTTAGGGGGGGCTGACTTGGCGGCCTCTTCACTCCATCTTTTCAACTAGGAAAAACGTAAGTATTTGAGTTGAAAAAAAAGTCGTATTAATATATTAATATTGACATAAAAGTTAATTAAGTTCATAATCTTATTGTAGTCCTCTCAAAAGTAAGGTGTGCTTGCATAGACCTGTTATCCAGCACTATGGAAGCAGATGCAGGAGGTTTGCTATGAGTTCTAGGCCAGTCTGGGATAAGAACAGATAAGATGAGGAAAGAGGAAAGGTTCAAGAACAGTTGTATTCCGCCTACATCCAGACTGTTGGCTGGAGCGCCAGGGTGGGGAAGGTGCCACTTGCTGATATAGTGAAACCCAGGGCAAATAATCATTTAGGAGAAGTAAAGAATTGGCTTTTAGGATTTTGATATATCCAGAACATTAGTTGTGCAATGAAATGTGACGTGACCTTGAACGAGGCCACTTCTGTTCGTCGTCCACTTGTGTGTTTATCTGAAGACACTACTGACGTATCCCTGGGATGAAGAATTCGTTTACTTGGCCAGAGGGGCCTCTTTGTGGAGTGGACAGCAATGGAGCGGGTCAATGCACTTGAGGATATGTGACTGCTGAGTGCTTAGCCCTAAGTGAAACAGCTGTATCGATATTCCCCACCAAGGCTCAGAGAACATCTTGGAAGAGGGGGTGGAAAGGATGTAAGAGCCGGAGGAGGGGGAGGGGAGCTGGGAGATGCTGTCTTCTGGGTATGGTTTGGTGCTGCACTCATGAGCTCAGAGCAGCTGTTGGTACCCACACAGGATCAAGTCAACAAGATCAGTCAATATCTCAGCAGGCAGCACTAAGTGGACTCCGTGGGCTATTAGCCAACAAAGAGTGGACATGAAGGAGGGAGGGAGATATGTTAGGGTGCCTTAGGGTTGGAGGGAAGAGTTATGGGTGAATATGATCAAGATACGTTCTTGACAGCTACAAAATCATTGAAGTATAATTAGATGTATTATTTTTAAAAGAATTGTCTTAGATTTCTTTAGGGAACAAATACGGAAGTAAAATAGACAAACATTCACCTACTACTGTGTATTTTAGTTTAACTGATATATACAGCATCAGAAGACAGCTCCCATCAGGACATGAACCTGATGAAGGGAGCCACTGAGAGCGAATGAGAAAGGGGATGTGAGGACTGAACACACAGACGTTACAGTTTTGGTTTAAGCAATTGGAATGATGGAATATTTTGGCTGGGATGGGGAACGTTACCGGAAAGAATGTGTTTAGAATGTGAAGATCGTGATTTTTGGTTTAATACATGCTGGTTTGAATTGTCTACTATGCAGTCACAAGGAATGAGTGAGCCTGGAGTTCTGGGAGGAATTCCAGCAGGGAGACGCACATGTGGGGATTATCAACAAATAGATGGTATTTAAAGTCACAAAAAAGCATGAGATTGCCAAAGAAACGAAAGTTAGCAAAAAATAAAAAATGAAAAAAAGAACCCCACAGCTATTTCCTCAGAGAAGCACAGTGTTCAAGGGACTGGTGGTGAGGGATGAGGAGAGAGAATGATGTAGGAGCTGGCAGTGAGCAAGGAAGAAAATTCTAGGTTTGCATTATTTCAGAGCCTTGAGTTCCAACAGGATGTCAGGCCCTGTTCCACTCAGACAGTCGGTCAATGAACCAACACTGATCATAGCTAATCTCAAGAACTATCATCAACATGTCCCATTAGAGCCTTAGGATCCTTAGGAATTCACTGGGTTGACATGGTGATGGAGTCTATACTCAGCTGTGGATGAATCATCCACATCAAAATTCTCCCCCATCCAAGGCTCAGGGACCATAGAGGAAGAGTGGGTGGAAAGAATGTAAGAGCCAGCAGGTGGAGAGGAGTTCTGTGAAATGTCGACTTTTGGATGTGACAGAGATGCTATCCAACCTCAACTCACAGCAGCTGTGGTTGCCTGCTCATGACGAAGCCAATCAAAATTCTTTCATGAGTTGAGGAGGGGTCCCCATGGCCCCATAGTTAGCTGAGGAGTTACAGGCAGTTGAGGGCTGCTGAGAGAGCAAGAATCACTCTCATTTGGGGATGTGACTACTGGAAGGTAGCTCATGTGTAAGTGGATGACCACATATACATGTGTACATGGGAAATGCTAATGGAATTCAGAGGGCTGTTATTTCAGCTAGGGTTTCTATTGCTGTGAACAGGCACCATGACCACAGCAACTCTTATAAAGGAAAATGTTTAATCAGGGCTGGCTCACAGCTCAGAGGTTTAGTCCATTCTTGTTATGATTGGAAGCACAGTGGCACACAGGCAGACACGGTGCTAGAGAGGTAGCCGGGAGTTCTACATCCAGATCACCAGCTAGCAGGAAGAAAAGAGAAGAGAGACACTGGGCCTGGCTTGAACATTTGAAACCTCAAAACCCACCCCCAGTGACACACTTCCTCCAGCAAGGCCACACCTTCTAATAGTGCCACTCTCTGGTGAGCAAGCCTTCAAATCTTTAAGCCTGAGGGGGGAGGGGTGGCATTCCTATTCAAACCACCAGTCATTAATAACAATCAATATAGAGGATGTGAAGTTTGGGGGGAATTGGGTGGGGACACTAAGGAAAGTCGGAGAAAGTAATGTGGATAGATATGATTAAAATAGTAACAACAATTAATAAAAAAGGGGCCATGAATTTGAAAGACACAAGGGAGGGGTATATTGGAAGGTTTGGAGGGAGAAGGGGGAAGGGAGAAATGATATAATTATGTTTCACTCTCAAAAATAAATCATTACAAATACATCATATAAGTGTACAAAGCTTTCAAAGAATAAAGCTGAGTATAATGGTGCACACGCCTTTAAACCTAGTACTTGTGAGGTGGAGGCAAGTTGGATATCTATGATTTCAAGGCCAATTTGGCCTATAGAGTAAGTTCAGGTCAGCCAAGGGTATATATAGTGAAATCCTGTTGCAAGAAAACAAAACAAAAACAATAATTAATTTTTTTTTTACAAAAAGACTTGTACAATGGACCAGTGCAGTGAAATTTCCCGTGAAGATTCCCTACAAGCTAGTTGATCTTCATGAAAATACAAGTCCAAAAATGAGACATTCAGGCTCAAAGCAACTCTTTTTTTGGTCAACCCTAACCCAGAACAGTTCTGTGGCTATGAATAAAGTTTAGGAGACTGACTCTGAACTGAGCACTGAAAAGACAACAAGCCATCACTTCTGAGGGTTCTCAGCACTGGATATTTACACCCAGGAGGCTCCTGGAGAGGCGCAGTGCTATGCTGGAGCTTTCTTAATCCTTCTCAGCTGGTAACCCTGCTACCCAGTGTCTTACAGTCAGGAAGGGTTGAAACATGGTCTTAGAAGAGGCCAGGGTGGGGCACACATAGCAAGACTTACTTAAATGCCTTGTTATGTGTTCCTATGTCTTGTGAAGATCCACAAGCAACAACTGTGAGGTTTCAATAGGAGATAATGACATCCAGAGTAAGTTTCTAAAAGGTCACCATCTTCAGTGGAGAGAAGAGGATGGTGAGGGTGGAGGGCAGTGAGACACGTGCGAGTTAGAATGTGGAGGGGCAGCTTGGAGGACATCAGCATTGGATACAAGGGAAAGAAAGATGGTTTCACCATAGACGGGAGGCAAAATCAGCAAGGTATGTAGTTGGGCTAGAGATAAGGCCGTGGGAAAGAAGATTCAAAGAGCAACTTGAGAGGGACAGCTGTCAATCATATACTCAACACTGTTAATCCCTTCTATCACATATCTATCACCCATGTATTATCTACTATTTATATATCAATTAATCTGTTATTCTCTATTTATATATCATCTCTCTCTGTATCTTCTATCATCTTCCTATCATCTATCTATCTATCTATCTATCTATCTATCTATCTATCTATCTATCTATCTATCTGTATCTATCAATCAGGTATCTCCATCTACTTTTGGTCTAGCTATCTATATGTTATTCAGACTATCATTTATCAACCTATCTTTCATCTACCATCTACCATCTTTCTATTATCTGCATAGTTATCTATTTACCTTCCTATCATTTATTTCTATTTTTGGTCTATCCACCTATCCACCATTCAGTCTGTGATCTAGAATCCATTGATCTATCTATCTATCTATCTATCTATCTATCTATCTATCTACCTACCTACCTATCAACTATTTGTCTATAGTTCATATTATCTATCAATCATCTATCTATATATCCTTACCATAGTATCTATATCTATCCATTTGTCATCTATTCTATCACCTATCTGTCTGTCATCTATTCACATCTACACAGCATCTGTAGCTGTGTCGTCTTTCTCTTTCTCTGATCCACAGCCACAGCCTTCACAATCCTCTGCTTATCTGCTCTGTGTGTAGGGAGGCCTGGTTTACCCAACAAGCTGTGCATCACTTTCTGTCCCAAGAGAGTAAAAGACCAGATGATCCCTACTGGAGATGTTGTGGAGGGAATTGAACCATAATATAGAAAATACACAGGCTGTCTCAAAACACATTCTGGCTAAATATTTCTAGCAAGATGTTAAGAATTCTATTAAACTGGTAAGGCTGGCATAGTGCTTCTTCATAGACAGGAAGAGGCAGGAACTTGCCACAGTTGCCACGCATGGAGATGTCAGAAGCATGGACTTTCCTTTCTGTGGATCTCATGTATGTGGTCCTGCTATTCCAGAAGTTTCTGACATCACATATCTTCCATTGAGTTGAGCTATGGCTTTGCTTTATCATCTTGCTTTGAGGATCAACATTTCCAGAAGGATCACCATCACCCAAAGGTGGGACTAGACTTCTGCAGCTTGCTTCTCCTGAGGCATACAGGCATGCTGTTACACATGTATATCTAGGGCTGTGGTGGCTCTACAGGTGTACACAGACCTCAGTCTGGATGGTCTAGAAGTACCAGTCTGGGAATCTGATAGACTCCTTCTGGTCATGTGTTATTCAGTAACTCTTTTCCAGGAACCTCAGTTTTTCCATACGAAAAGTGGTCATGGTACAAGTCATCTTGGCCCTTCTTAGGACTCTTCTCAGCTTATTTGATACTCACATCTTTTCTCAGTAGTTTCACTGTTTATTATTATTATTATGATTTCATTACTACAAAAGAAATTCCTTTAAACAAAGGATGGATTTTTTTTCTTAAAGATTATATTTTCATTTATGTTTCTGAGTGTCAGTACATGTATCATATGTGTGCAGTTCCCGGGGAGGCCAGAAGAGGGCACTGGACCACATAGAGTAGGAGTTGCAGGTGGCTGTGAACTGCCTGATGTGGGTGTGGGGATTCTTCAAGAACGACAGACATGCTTAAATGCTTAACTATCTCTCCAGTTCACTCCCTTAGATTAAAAAAAAGTTACACTTATTTATTCATGTGATGTGGGCGGCAGGATACATGTGCCACAGCGCACATGCAGAGCACAGAGAACAACTTGAGAGAGTTGGTTTTCTCCATCTACCATGTGGGTTCTGGGGATTGAACTCCAGCTACCTGTATTGGCAGCAAGTATCTTTATCTACTTAACCATCTCACTGCCCTGCAAAAACGGAAATTTCTAGAAAGACAAAGGTCATGGTGCCATCCTTATATCTGGAATGTGACAATGTCCACTTTCTTCCATTTCTTCTTTTTTTCTTTTTTCAACACTGGGGATGGAACCCAGGATCTCCTACATAGGAGGTAATGCTTTCTCCCATGTTTGCTGCTGAAAGGTTGAGGATAAACTGAGATCTGTGAACTGTGACTTGGAAAGGTGCCTTCCATGTCCCTCAAGGGGTGCCTCCTGTGTATCCTTCCATAGGGCAACATTCTTGCTGTTTTAGAGTCCTGTTGTCCACAGGGCCTAAAGAACCACTCCCTCCCACCCTAGCTCCTGTCTCTCATGGTTCTGCTATTACTAAACCTTGAGTAGCAACTTTTCCATCTTTTCATCTTTGTGTGCACATATGTACAGGTGCATGCACATGTGGAGGTCAGTGGTGGTTCCCCAACCATTCTTCACTTTATTTTTTGAGACAGGGCCTCCAGGAACCTGGAGCTCACCAATAAAGCCGAGCTACTTGCCTGTGAGTATGAAGGATCTGCTGTCTCTGCCTCCCCAGCGCTGGGATTCCAGACATCCCTGGCTTTTTATGTGGATGCTGGAGGTCTGAACTCAGGTCTTCATGAATATGTGGCCAGCACTCTGCCCAGCCACCCTTTTCTATCCTTTTTATGGAGTCATAAACTTCCCAGACAGTCAGGATCATTCCATTAAACACTGGTTACGCAGCTAATGGGCACTGGTCATTGACAACCCAGTGCCTTCCACGCATCCAAACAGAAAAACAGACAGATGAGAAACATCCTACATCAGAAGAATTAACAAGCTGGCGCAAAGCTAAGTGGTGAGCCAAAGAAAAATGAAATTGATTCTGAAATCTGGCGTGATTGTGGAGGAAGGCACGATTAGAAGTCATTAGGACTTCGATTTAAGAAGATGTTCAGGTCACCCTGATAATGTTGGTTAAATCCTTTCTGAAGGGAAGGTCGCAGGTTACAAATAAATACATTTCAGAGCGTTAACTCCTGTCTGAAGCACAATCTTCAACATTTAATACCGCCATCCCAACTCTAATATCGCTGCTGACAGCCGGCTTTGCTGGATGGACATGTCCGCCTCAGCTGTGGTCACATCACAGTGGGTGTGAAGGCTGAAGATGGGAGTAATGTGTTCCAGCTATACATGCGTGTGTGCTTCATTAACGAGGAGTGGTGGAAGGGTCCATGCTTCACTTGTGTCTCTATTATCTTAGTTTTCCAAAGCATCTTTTCTGTAGGAAGTTTTTTTTTTCTTTTTCTTTCTTTTTTACTATTTTTCTTTTGAAGGTTTTAGGGATGTTAAGTACATAAAATGGAAAGCAGTTGACTCCTTCACCTAAGGCTTTTGTACAGTCACACTCACCCTTGCTTTTTCTGTGAAGGATTTTTCCAGGCCACCTTCCACCCTCTGCGTCAGTAGCCTGCCTTTCTTCAGGTAGCCAACTGCCCTGACAGCCTGAGGGTTCATGAGATGATAGCAGTATCTCCTGTTACTTGGCTTGTGGTGGTTGTGTACTATTGGCTAAGATGAGCCCAGGAGACCTGCCCCTGGACTAGTCAGGGGTCTGTGTTTGTTAGTAATTATGGGAGCAGCCTGGCTTGTCAGTATCTGAATGAAGGGAAGGACTTCACTAGCTGGGGAAGGGCTAGTCCTTCAGAGACGACCAAGCCATCAGTGGCTGGAGATACATCTCAGACAGGGAAGGGAGCTTAAGCAGTGGGAAAGCGGGACCCCACACATGGGGCCTGGTGCCCCATGGAGACATCACCTCCTCGGGAGGTCAGCTCTGTGTGTGAGTGTATTGAAGGGGCTCCTGCCTACAGAATTCTGAAGGTGTGGCAGCTGACCCCTGAGGCCTGGTGAGTATAAGAACCAGGTCCTTAGGCTTGGGGGCTAGAGAGAGGTAACCAGCTGGGAGGGAATGGGGGAATCTGGGGAGGGGGGGGAGATGGGAGCAGAGGAGGAACAAGAGGGTGCTTTCCACCCTGTAAGAGGGAGGAGGAAATGACTTCTATGTCCATATCCATGGTCTCTTTAAAGCAAAATGGAAATTGCTCTTGAGGAGATGGGAGATATGATGGAGGAGAGAAGCTGGGAAGAGCCAGAGGGAGGGACTAGGGTATGACATGATCAAGATACATTGCATATATATGTATGTAGATATAGATATGAATATATATATATATATGAAAAATTAAAAAAGGATATACAATCATTTTTGTTTAGGGTAAGTTTCACAGATAACTCTGGAAAACTCTCCAGGGGCTCAGAATTTCAATGTATAGCCCCCAGCTTGTTTCTCTATATTGAAGGCTGTGGAGCCTTTCAGAGGTACAGCATGGATGGTGAAAATGACTCTGTATGGGGCCAATCTTTGAAGGTCATGCCTTCTAATAGCTCTCTTAGACACTTTCTACCTCCTGGTCCTGACACTAGGTGAGGGGTTTCCACCTCACACACCAGCTGCCCACCGGCCATGCCCACCAGGGTGAACTAAAACTCATGAAACCTTGGGCCCAAATAAACCCCTCTCTTCTTTTAAGTTGCATCTGTCAGAAATTTTGCTACAGTAACAGTAATGACTACAATGTCTTAGCCATTCATTGACTGACTTGTGAAAATACACAATCCTTTATCCTCCCCCATTTCTCCCAGGCTGGAATGTTATGAGCATCAACTTCCAATCAAAGGCTAATAAAAGTTTGTCCAACTGTTACCCAACTAGACTTTGCTTTTGCTAATATATCCAAATGCAGACTTCAGCATCCATTGAAATTTTCAGTGTTCTTAGCTTTTACCAAGAAAAGCATACTTACTGGAAAAAATGTTGTGTGGGAGAAAAATTATTAAGGTCAACATGAGTAGACCAGTTGATAAACATGTGAGGCTGATGTTCTGCCCTCTGTGCTGATGGAGACGTGGTTGGTAATACACATGTATTGGTTTCAAAAATATTTTGAAAGTGGTTATTTCTCTCACTAGGAAGCATTTTCACTCTTGGATCAAGACACTGTTGCCAACACTATCACAGATGGAGGCTCTTACTATTTCAAGTTGAACTTAGGTGCTCTGTATTCTGATGTATGCTATAGCCTTTGACTAGGTGAGCAGTGAGTGACCCCTAATGTGTATCAGAAAAAAAAAGCAAAGCTAACCATTGTTCTGGTTGGGTGCTGGTCTTCATGTATTCCACATTGCCTTCAAAGACCTGATTGTTTTTTTTTTTTTTTTTTTTTTTGGTTTTTCGAGACAGGGTTTCTCTGTGTAGCTTTGCGCCTTTCCTGGAACTCACTTTGGAGACCAGGCTGGCCTTGAACTCACAGAGATCCACCTGGCTCTGCCTCCCGAGTGCTGGGATTAAAGGCGTGTGCCACCACTGCCCGGCCGACCTGATTGTTTTTTAATATTTTTATTTTTAATGCTGTGTATAAGTGCTGTGTGTCTGAGTATGGGTTCTCCATAATTTTGAATTTGAGCTTAGGTGCTATGGTTTGAATGAGGAATGTCCCTCACAGACGCTAGTGTTGGAGCAGTAGGTGGCGCTGTTTGTGGAGGTTATAGAACCTTTAGGAAGTGGAGTCTTGCTGTGGGAAGTACATCACTGGAATTTGAGGGTTTATAGCCTTACCCACTTCCTGTTTTCTCCCTGCTTCCTGAGTGTGGATGCAATGTGACCAGCCAGGCTTCTGCTCCTACCACAAAGCTTTCCTTTGCCATGTTTTCCATGCCACGGACTCTCTCCCTCTGGAACCATAAGCTTAAGTAAACCCTTTCTCCATTAGGTTTCTTTTCTCAGGGTGTCTTACCACCGGAAAAGGAAAGTGACTCAGGCAGGTGGTCTCTGTTGCAAAATACAGATTTCATGGAGATGACATGGTGGTAGACTAAGCAGGTAATGTGAACGCCTGAAATGTACACAGGCTCTCCATGCAATGTGTCTGTTCTGAAAACGACCTCACCTTCTGGTGTTGGCTGCCAAGATCCTGGGCACTGGGAGCAGCTTTTACATAGTAATTCACGGATTGGCTCTGAGCAAGTGGAATCTGGAAGTTACAACTATACCTCAGTATCTGTAGGGAGGAGCTCCAAGGGGCTCAAATCCACATATACTCAAGTCCCTTTTCTAAACAGGTGCAATGTTTGCACCTAGCCTGTGCATACCCTCTGAGAAGTTCTTCTCCACTTATTTATGATAACTCATGGAAACCACGGCCCCACAACAGAGAAACAAAGGGAGGAGGGAGATGAATCGCCATCTTTCCCTTCCCTGCCTTAAGTTCCTCTTTCCCTATTAAGTTTTCCTTTCTTGGTTATCACAACACCAAAAAGGGGTAACATGGGTCCACCCTAGTTAGTGACAAACTGCAACCAATCAACAGCTATTTCTGTGCTTGTAGACAGTAACAGGACACCCAATCCCAGCATCAGAAGGGTTGCTTGGGGACCTTAGAACCCATAGATAAGAGGAAGACAATTATAGGAATGGGTATTCAAACTCAAAAATAAAACCCAGACCCCTTAGAGTCAGTCAGAGGCTTCCCAGCTCTGGGGGTCCCTTGGGAAGTTGGTAACATTTGCCAATAGACATTTATGTGTTGTGGGATCACCGTTTTGTACACTGTGAAGATGTGTCTCTGCCTAAGATGCCTTCTGATTGGTTAAATAAAGAGCTGAATGTCCAATAGCTGGGCAAGAGAAAATAGGCGGGACTTCTGGAGAGAGAGAGGAACTCAGGAAGAATCTGAGGCACACAGGATTTGCCAGCCAGACACGGAGGGAGTCAGATATACAGAATGGAGGAGAGGTAAAGAGCCACATGGCAGAACATAGATGAATAGAAATGGGTTAATTTAAGCTATAAGAGCTATTTGGGAACAAGCCTAAGCTAAGGCCGAGCTTTTATAATTAATAAGTCTCCATGTCATTATCTGGGGACTGGCAGTCAAAAGAATATTCCATGAGAAAGTCCGACTACATTAATGTCTTGGGTTGGGATGTTTTCCCTTCCTTTAATTCGTTAACTGATGGAGACAATGAATCCACCTGGCAGCCAGGATCATGTTGCAGAACAGGTGCTGAGAGAGTCCTTGTTACACATCAATGCATGGGGGCACAACAGCATCAAAAATCCCTTTGTATTCCATACACATGCAATGCTTTCCCCCTATATTTTGGATCCCACAGACAGCTGGCTGTATCTGCAGATGGAGGACCTGCAGCCACTCACATTGGCCCTTAAGTCTGTTCTCAGGTCTCTTTTCTCAACTACTATTGACTCTTTTACAGCAACTCATTCATTCGAGTTGAGTTGCTGTGATGGAGAAGGTAGAACCTGCAAGATGGAAAATATCTACTACCTATTGCTTTGCAGAGAGCAACCACCAACTAACTGCCCGTAGCTATCTCCTGAAAACGGGAAGTATGTGCCCCTAGAGACTCAGAAAATAAAGGAAACATACAAGGCTCAGGAAGTAAATAAAATAAGATTTACAAGGCACTGTTTCCAAGGTTACACACATAGTTACAGCTGCTAGGGAGAAAAGACAGACTGGTTCAGCTGCCTCCAGGTCAGGCAGAGAAATCTCCAAGGATGGAGTATATACTGGTGACCCTATTGACTGGCTTTTTGGTGATATGGCTATCTTTGAGTTATCCATGCTCTACAAGTAAGCCCTGTAAACTATGCTTCACCAAGTTGGACTTGGATGGAATCTTTGCTTTGGTCTGTTATCAGTACCCTCCCTGGGAATCTCTCCCAGAAAAGGTCACGCAAGACCAACTCTACTGTGACAACCCCATTTGAGCTAAACCTTCTTTTACAAAGCATTTTCTTAAAATTTTAGTTTTATTTTTAATCGCGAGTATGCACGGGTTTTGTGTCAGAATGTATCCATAAGTGCAGGTGCTCTTAGAGGCCAGAAGTGTTGGATCCCCTGGAGCTGGAGTTATAGATGGTTGAGAGCCACCTGATATGGATGCTGAATACTGGACTCGGGTCCTCTCCAAGAGCAGCAAGTGATTTTTAACGGCTGAGCCATCTCTCCAGCCTCCCCAATAAATATTTATGTAGGAAATGAAACAGGACTTACTTAATTACTCTGAAGTAAGAACCATATTAAGGGCTACCCCACAATCCACCGATGCATGTACTTAAAAATCAATATATGATTTTAACTGAATTGTAAAGCAAATAATTTATAGGAAAATTGTACCTATCTGAATGCAACCATTAGGGCCAGAAATCACTCCTTTCGATCTCTGCACTGTGATGCAATGTGAATAGCAGGAGATGACCGGGTGCTTGTATGGGAGTCACAAACACCACAGTTTGTATTTTCGCTTGTACTTAATTGATAGAGTTGGCTGTCAGTAGCTGGCAGTCTTGACAGAGTACACAGCCATTGTGATAAATAGTGATCAGCAGCATAAGACGCCTCTCTGCTCGCTGGTTAGTTTTTGTCAATTTGACACAAGTTAGGGTCATCTGGGAAGAGGGAACCTCGATGGAGAAAATGCCTCCTTCAGGCTGGTCTGTGGACAAGTCTACTGGGGGCATTTTCTTGATTGATGATGGGTGTGAAATGGTGCAGCCCATTGGGGGTGGCACCACCCCTGAGCAAATGTTCCTCTTAGAAAGCAAAATGAGCAAACCATGGGAAGTAAGTCAACAGTACGTGTTTCTCCATGGCCTCTGCTTCAGCCCCTGCCTTGGCTTCCCTCACTGATGGACAATGACTGGGATATATAAGCCAAGTGAATCTTCTCCTTGCCACATTTTTTTTTTAAATCACAGAGACAGAGAGCAAACTGCAACACCTATCAAGAGCTTCTGTCTGCTGAGACGCTAGTGGGCAACAAGCCTGTTGGTAAACATCATAAAAGGAAGATTCCAGAGGTGTGGAACAGGGCAGGAAGACCAACAATGGACGCACAGTGAAGATGGAAATTAGCGACCGTCTCTACAGAGCATGGTCTTGCCTTCTGCAGCCCCAAACTGAAACATCAGAGATGCCCCATCTATTCAGCTAGCGACTGACGCAATGATCCAGACTGACACTGATCTTTCAAAGGTCACTGTTCAACTCCACTCTTCGAGCATTCAGCACTTGAAGTCACCGGACACTGCTATGGCTGCCATATTGGATGGCTTAGGCTTCAGAACACTGATACCATTATATCAAAAAGCCCATTTCGTTTTCCCCTCCAGTCAAGAATCATGTTTGATCTTTGCTTCACACACACATCTTGTCCATTCTCCAAGCAAGTCTCAATGGCTCTGTAGGAAACATCTGAGACATTCCATTTGATGCTACTGTCCCCATCGTCATCACTGTCTGAACTCTGTCATCCTTTCATGAAGTAGTCTTTCCATTTCAACCACTGGCCTCCCCTCCAAAAAAATATATTCTCATCCTGGCCTTCAGAGTGATAGGCAGGAGGACCTGAGTTTGTATCCCAAGTGCCCACATAAAAAGCCAGGCATGACTGTGGGTCTTTGTAACTGCAATATCGTCCCTGAGATCCTGAGAGCTCACTAGCCATCGAGCCTAGAGGAAACCATGAGATTCTGGCTCAGTGAGAGACTGTCTCAAAGCAACCAAGTGGAATGTGATAGAGGATGACATTGGTGCACACCTGCACACTCACGTACATGTAACACACACACACACACACACACACACACACACACACACACACACACACACACTACATATCCATATACAAATAGACAGTGAGTCAGATAAGATTCAAGCATCCACAACCAGAAACCCCACTCCATGAACTAAAGCTGGTAAGGACACATGCCATTCGGCTCTTGCCAGCTCTGGCCTCAACTCCTGGCACTGTCTTCCCAATTCACAACTCAGACACCTCAGATTTATGCCATTCAAAACACTCCATGTCCTTTGCTGGGACATGGTGTCTACTTTTCCTTCTTTGTGGGCACATAACACTCCTCATGTCTTCATGCAAATATCATCTTCATGAAAATATCACTATGCAGATACCCACCTCACTTGGCCCTTCATAGTGCACTTCGGTATTTCCTCTGCAGCACACATATGTTGGCTCTGAAGTCATCTTGCTCAATTATCCTTGACTTATTTACCACCTGCTTCTGCTGGGTGGAACATGTGCTCTGCTATCTCTTTAAGGCCAACACCAGTGCCTGGCACTCAGTGGGGGACTCTGTAGATGTTCCCTGAGCAGTGCGTGCTATTGTGGTGTCTACAAAATGAATCACATCATGAGCAGTTCGTTCGTGGAGACCAACTGGTTATACAACAGCTGGGGCTGTAATAACTGCACGGCAGTCAGTAATAGCAATAGCCCTCCCGTGTTCATTTAGTATCACGTACCTACAAAGGCACTGTGGTTCAGCAACCACCTTACTGTTAGTCACCTCTGGAGAGGACAGTTCATTAAGTAAGGAGCACCAGAGGCAGCTCAGGGGGCTGTGAAGAGAAAGCAGTGGCTCTGTGCATAACAAAGAATTCATTTTCAAAGGGCTTCTCCGAGTTCAGCATGATTTCTCTGTCTCTTACTGCATTTGTGCGTCTCTGAATTTGCATTTTCCAAGGTCACTTTGAACAGTGCACTTATTAACACCCCCTTGAACTAATCAACACCCTCCCCTTGTACACATCAACATCTTCCCCTTGTATAAATCAATACCCCCTCACACTGATCAATACCCACCCTTGCACCTATCAATACCCTCCTCTGATGCACCGACCAACAGCCTTTTGCACAAAGGGTGCAAAATCAACACTTGCCCCTTTCACAACACCCTTTTGCACAAATCAATACTTGCCCTTCACCTATCAACATCTCTTCTTGTACCCATCTCCTTGTACCATTTGTGCACCAACCGACATTCTGTTGCACTCACTGATACTTCCACACCTGTCAACACCCTTCTCTTGCACTGATTCACATCCCTCCTTGTACTAATCAACACCCCCTCCCTTGCACTGGTCTACACACGCCCCTCTGTTCTCACTATGGGTGAAGCATTGTGGGCTGGTCATGAGCCTGAACTCTGGACTCCATCTATCTAGGATCTGACTTGGCTCTGCACCTTAACTGTACATCTTGAGGGCCGGTTGCAGGCTCTGTACATCCCCTTCCACCTGGGAAATGTGAGCAAGAAGCAGTGCCCACAGCTCTGAGCCATGATGGAAATCGCATGAGTTGAAGTATGTTCCGGAGAACGGAAGGCCGCACCTGGTACCCAAGCAGCAGTTAAATGCTGCCTCTAATTATCCAGGCCTGTTTGGGGAACAGCAGCACTCAACACACATAAAAAGAAATAAGGTGCCTTAGAGCAGCGACTTCCCTCAAGGGCCATGGCAGCATCTTAATTTGCACTTGGTGGCAGAAGTATGAAAATGAAAGTGGTGGCGTGCTCTGCATTGTGACTGGATTTTCAAAAAGTCTGAGTAAAACAACGGAGGGGCGCTGGTCTGTTAATTAACAGGCCGATATGGGGAAAGAATACCACAGAAAGTCAAACAGAAAGAGGCCGGAATCTGCTTTTATGCCCAAATAAAAGGAATTCTCATTATTGGAGCCAAGAAAGAAAGATTCCTTCTATCATTTAAGGCTCCTTCCCAAGTCCTGATCTCAGCAGTTGATGGCTACAGTGTGCTACATAGACCAATTTCAGAACTCCTGAGAGATGATGATTGAGTTCTTCTGGCTACAGACTGTCCACAGGTGTATGGGTGCAATGGACAGTGGGACTTGTTTATACACGTGTCTTGGGTATCTATGTGGGTGGATGCTGTGCCGCTTTCTTTTGGGTGTATAGATAAGAGAAGACCCTGGGCCAGGCGGTGGTGGCACACGCCTTTAATCCCAGTACTCGGGAGGCAGAGCCAGATGGATCTCTGTGAGTTCGAGGCCAGCCTGGGCTACAGAGTGAGTTCCAGGAAAGGCACAACGCTACACAGAGAAACCCTGTCTCGAAAAAACAAACAAACAAACAAACAAACAAAACAAAACAAAAAAAAAAAACAAAAAAAAAAAAAAAGAGAAGACCCTAGGCTGAGGGTCATGCTAGTCCTTGGCAGAGAGACACAGCAGAGTGGATGTACTAGACAGGATTCCGGTGGTAAAGAGAGGACCAATCAATATAAAGTTTTATTCACTTAAGTATAGAAATGTACTAGGTAGAGCGAATTTTTAAAAAAATGCATTTCCTGAGAAGTTTATGAGCTAAAATTACAATGTTCTGAAAGCCGGAGGTTTTGTCTGCTTGGCTCCATAGAAGGGAATTTCAGAGAGGGTTTAAGGACATACAAGTGTTAGAGAAGATGAGAACTTTCTCATAATCCAAAAATCATCCATAGGAGGAAATCACTTGGCATTCTAGAGGCTGGAGAGATGGTTCAGCAGTTAAGAGCACCGACTGCTCTTCCAGAGGACCTGGGTTCCGTTCCCAGCACCCACATGGAGGATCACAAACATCCATAACTCCAGTTCCAGGGGATCTGATGCCCTTTGCTGGTCTCTGTGGTTGCTGTGCCTATGTGTGCTTGTACGCATATGTGCACACACACACGCATATACACTTATACATGTTATTAAAAAATACAACTCTAAAAATCCTCAGCATTCAGCAGTCCTCACGAAGTTTGTGTAGGGCCTGGCTGGACAGAGGTACTTGATGCCTACTTATGTGGGTTGTGGAACTCACTGCTTCCAATGTTCACTCCTGCTGATGAGAAAAAAAGCATTGAGCTATAAAATACGGTGTGCCAGATGCCTTGCACCGGAGTCTGGTAGCTTCTGCTTTGAGAGAAAGGCTGGAGACTGAATGGGTTTTGGCGAGTTTTTAAAAGACAAAATGAAAGGACAAAGGACTAGAAGATTCCATCAAAGTGATGCTTAGGTCCTCCTAAAGCATCTCAAGTTTGTCTGCTGATAATTATAAAAACCCAACCGGCAGAAGCAAGGGCTTTCTTGCTGCCCTTCAATCTCAAGAAAATAGCAGCATCAACCAAGATCCTCTTGAGTGTAGACATCAAGGAAGACCCTTGCAATGAGGAAGCATGGCAAGTGGGCTAGGAATCAATGATTCTTGCAGTTAGCATTGAAAAAGTCAGAATGTACTGTCAAGCTGCACTTCACAAAGGGTCTTAGGGTTTCTATTGCTGTGAAGAGACACCATGACCATGGCAACTCTTATAAAGGAAAACATTGAATTGAGGTGGCTCGTTTACAGTTTCAGAGGTTCAGTCCATTATCATCATGATGGGGAGCATGGCAATGTACAGGCAGATGTGGTGCTGGAGTAGTGGCTGAGAGTCCTATATCATGCAGGCAACAGGAAGTCAACTGAGACACTGGGCTGTATTGTGAGCTTAGGGAACCTCAAAGCCCACCCCCCACAGTGACACACTTCCTCCAAGAAAGCCATGAGCACCCCAAGAAAGCCACACCTCCTCACAGTGCCTAAGAGTGCCCTATGAGAGATTATGGGGGCAATTAAATTCAAACTACCATGGGGGGAGGGGGTGGGTGGTACCTTTCACTCTTGATTCTTCACCCTGAATCTCCATGGCACACCCTTCAGGACCTTCAAGCCTGGCAGTCACATCTATATCTTCATGTCACATGCAAGGCCTTGAGTCCCATTCCAGGACACACACACACACACACACACACACACACACACACACACACACACAAATAAATAGGCAAAATCCTTTGCACCACCACAGCAACTATCATGAGACATCACCACACCAAACTTCCTTAGAATTAGAGCCTCCTTCTGATTATAGTCAAGGACAATATGCTGTCTGTTCCGACTGTTATCTCTGGATTGAGTTTTATCTCAAGCCCCAGAGCAATAATAGTCAGTCTTAAAACTTCAGAGGTGAATCTGAGACAGGAAGCGAAACAAGAACCTGGTTAGGAATGGACGCAGGAGACTTGTTTTTTCCAGTCCCAAGAAAGAGTTGACGAAGCCCCTTACCCATGTGCTGAGCTGACAGCAATTCCCACAATGACAAGACTCAAAACAGCCTCTGCCCCAAAGGACTGGAAATAAGAGTTCATTGAATTTTGAAGAGCACTTATTAGTGAGTTTTTAAGGACTCACTAGCATTTCATTCCCAGCACGGAAGTGCAGGCCAATGTCTCTGTCTCTGAAGCCTGGGATAAGCTCAGAATTAGTTTTATGGCAAGTTCAGGAGGCAATGAGGAGAAGCCGCTGCCATCTTGAAGCTGTGTGCCATGAAGGAGCCTCCCAGCTCTTCTGAGAAATGCAAACAGCGTGCCTCATACCAGACCCTGCTGTGTGCTCACCATACACTTAACAGAAAGATGCACGCTTAATGAGCTTTTCTCTAAGAATTTCCCTCCTTAAGGAGTGGGGGGAACACACTTCACCTTCAATACAGCAAAGCATGATTTCTTGCATAGCAAAAATTAAACTCATAGAAATGCGTGATTGGATTAAGAGAGTACAAAAGCTTTCAGAGCCCTGGACATGGGGGAGACTTTGTCTCAGTTTAAAGATTTCCTGGAGGGGCAATTACAGAATTACTGAGAAGCAGGGGCGTGACCTTTGCCCTATGCTGGTCTTTAAGTTTTCCTGGTGTCACAGAGGCACCTGCCTTCGGCACCATCTTGGTTTTCTTCCTGCTTATCTGGATGTGCTGTGTTGGGCTTTTGTATTATTCACAGGCTTTGTAAGAACAAATAAAGCAGGTGTGCATTTTCCTCTTAGAATTCATTAGGAGAAGATGAGAGATTTTAAATATGGAAAAGATCGATAGATTTGACCACATTAAAAATTAAGCAAGGGCTAGGGGCATAGCTCAGCAGTAGAGAACCTGCCTAGAATCTCCCAGTGAGGGGCTGAGGATATGGCTCAGTGATAGAGCACCTGCCTCGAATCCCCCAGTGAGGGGCTGGAGTGTGGCTCAGTGGTAGAGCACCTGCCTAGAATCCTCCAGTGAGGGGCTGGGGTGTGGCTCAATGGTAGAGCTCCTGTCTAGAATCCCCCAGCGGGGAACTGAGGTGTGGTTCAGAGGTAGAGCTCCTGCCTAGAATACCCCAGTGAGGGGCTGGGGGCGTGGCTCAGACACTGAGCACTTGCTTAGCATGAGCAAGGCCTTGGGTCCTTCCCAGGATACATATACATAAGCAAACAGGCAAAATCCTCTGTACCACCCCCCTATCATGTGAAATTAGGAGGCAAAGAGTAAATTGGTAAGATCCATGTGACCCCTCAACCAACAGATGGATATCACAAATACTCAGGAGAAAGTGGATTTGGACTCAGTGACCCTAGGGGTTCAATTCCGTTAAACAAGAATGTAAGAATATCTAATGCCAGCAAACCCTACCCTTAAAATCTGATCTTCCCCCTCTTCGTACAACTTTTTAGCTTTAGAAAAAAATAATAAAATGCTGAAGTCCCAGTAGGACAATAAAATGGGCAAAGGACAAATATTTAATAATGAAATAAAAAAAAACGTAACCCAAGTAGGGCAAATTTAGGAGACACCGAGATAAGATGTTTGCTTAATAAATTGTCTATTTGAAAAAAAATTAATATCCTCTGTTGGAAAAGTTGCAGGGAAATGGGTATCTTTACACACAGCAGGTAGAATTTGTAAATTAGTTAAAACTTCCCGAAGGCAATTCTATAGACATTACAAAAATGTATTACAAAATTACACATCCTCTGACTCACATCCTTGAATTAAAATTTATTTCTAAAAGTTTACCTCAGGGGATCGATGGGAGATACGTGCGAAGATTTCTCTATCGGAACACAAACCACAGTATATTTTATAATAGAAAGCATCTTTATAGCGTTACAGAGTTATGGTAGGGATTTTTAGGCACGTGGTTTATTGCTGTCTTTCTTTTATTCCTATTTCTAATGCAGAGGAATGTCTGAGGACCTATGAGGAACATGTGTCTCAGAATGGCTCAGCTCTCTGCTTTCCCGCCACCGGGACAGCTCACTGGGTTAGGGACAGACTTGGGCATTCCTTCCTTCTACTGTTACATCCACCTGCCCAGACAGACAGCTTCTGAAAAGGAACTTCACTCCCTTTGGCCTCCTTCACCACATGGGTGAGTTCTTGGCTTAGAAGATGGGTGGAAAGTGTCAGGCTGAGTAAAAGATCACATTCCGTCTCTTGTCCCTCAGCCTGCTGGATACAAGGTGGACATGGTTTTGATAGAGTTAAAGGTTATTGAGAACCCTGGTGGGTTTGAGGGGAACTTGACTCCAGTTCTCTACAGGAGTGGTATGCACGCTTAATGGATGAGTCATCTCTCCAGCCCCAACATGATTGTTAATTAATTTGGGAGTCACAGGGATAATAATATGCTTGGGGTCACTCAGCTACCAGATGCAACATCCAAGCCACTGAGCCACCAGACAAGCTCCATTCTGGGCACACAAAGAAAGTAAAGTTAGAGCAGATGCCAAGCCCAGCAAACCAGTATGACAAGGTCTTTTGAAGAGCAGACAGAGAACATGTATTAACCTTCTGTCTACTCTTTGCTTTACAATTCTTTCTACACATGTAGCCAGAATGTTTCTGAAAACAACAACAACAGCAGCAGCAACAAATAATAATAATCCTAGGCAACTCCCCACAGCCCTCCCTACAGTGACTTCCCACAGCATCAGACCCCAACTCTTCAAGCTCCCTTCTGGTATGCCTGCCTCTAACTTCAAACCCTCACCCTAGTTTATAGATCTCTGTTTCTCTCTCAGATATCCCTTGGTGAGCATACAAATTAGCAGAAGCAAAGCCATTTCATAATGGTAACACCCCGCCCCCCATGGGAAGTATTATTTTATTGACCGACAAAATGCCCTAGATACAAGACAGGGGTGTCAGAACTCAGAACTATCTCTTGGGCTCAGAAGTAGCCTCTCAGAGAGACTGCTAGGAGCTAATCAAACCCAACATATTTGAATCTGGTTAATTCAGTCCAGTTCAATGATCAGTGATGCCTACCTGCTGCCTGGCTTGCAGACTGTGAAGAACAGGACTGTGAACAAGCCCTTGCCTTAGAGGCCCTTGCCTTAGAGAATGTACAGCCTTGTTGTGGAGCATCATTTGCACCCTGCTGTCAGTAACAGAACAACCATAATAGTAGCTAATATTCATTATATGTCTGCAAGAGGCTGGAGTTCTTGTAAGGACCCACGGGTTACTTAGTGATTTATTTAGCTTAAGTCTTATTGGGTGGCGATTGAAATCTGCCCTGGCACATGCCAGGTAAGCATTCTACCACTGAGTTCCAGCCTTTGGCCCAGTGACTGTTTCATTCTCCCAACTAACTACTGGCTATGATTTTCCTCTACCCTCTAAAGAAAAGGGAGTTGAGGACCAAGTAATATATGTTTGTATGGTGTGCTGGTTAGTTTCTTTTTTGTCAACTGGATGCGAGCTAGAGTCTTTGAGAAAAGGGAATCTCAACTGAGAAAATGCGTCCATCAGATTGGCCTGGTGGGCATGTCTGAGGGCCATTTTCTTGATTGATGATTGATGTAGGTGGGGTCTATCTCACTATCCCAGGGTGGTGCTATCCCTGGGCAGGTGGTCCATGGCTGAGCAAGCCATGAGGAATAAGGAGTAAGAAATATTCCTCCATGGCCTTTGTTTCAGTTCCTGACTCTGGGTTCCTGCCTTGAGTTCCTTCCCTGAATTCCCTCAGCTATAAGTAAAATAAACCCTTTCCTCCCCAAGTTGCCTTTGGTACTGGTATTTATCACGGGAATAGAAAGCAAAATAGAAAGCCGCATGACTTGTAAATGGAGACCAGAACTGAGTTGTGTTCTTCTACCTTACAGGAAGGTGGCTAATGCCATTGGAAGACACCAGACCCTCAGAACCAAGATGAGTAATTCCTTGAACCCCATTCTTCTCTTGTAGAGATAAGGACTTCTTGCAGGGATACCCCATTACCTTTCCAAACCTGTTCTCTTGGTTCCTTGTGGTGGTGTCTAAGTCACTGTGATGCTGTTGAATAGAGAACCCAGACTCCTTTGCATCTCAGGATGAGCACATGCACACTTAAACCAAGCACTCAGGACAGTTGCATACGTTTGAAATCCTTAAGTAATCCATATTACATCACACACGTTCATCCCATCATCCATAATAGTCATATAAAGATGGGCTCATAACTACCAACTGGACTACATTTTATAAATGCAACTTAAGGAATATCAGTTAGCATATTTAAGGTGGGCTATTGGCAGTGAGCTTCATGCTCCCATTCTGTCCCCATCTTGGCCCTTCCTGACTGACATCCTTGACCCCTGAGCTTGGGTCGCAGCATGGAACCTTCCCGTTCCCAGTTCCCTGAGTGCTGTCTTACCATTGCCAGTGGTATGAGCCCAATCAAGTCCTTCTGGCTCACATAGATCTTGGACACCCCCAAGTCAGACGTGATGTCTCCTGGGTATTCAACCTGCCACGTGACAAGCTGTGTGGTGGGTGGGTCACTGGGTCCTTCAATCTCGATGTCGATCTGCATGACTTCATAGGAGGCATCATCCGTACTATGGAGTAGAAATGAAGGAAAACAGAGGTGAGTGACTGAGAGGCGGAACTCACTTGGGTCGGTGTGGATTTTCGCCGGCACCTGTGCTCGTGTCTCCCAAGCCTTGAGCAATTTAAGGACAAGCCACCATCTGCATGCTTGCCAGCCCTTGCCAGGGCTCTGACATCATCATTTAAGGGTAGTTCCTTCTTTTAAGCTATTCAGCATCTCCAGGATAGTGGCTGTCCTAAACACTGTCTAAACACTCTCTGACCCATTTTTCCACCAAGAATGGCTCTTTCTCCGACTTCCAGAAACATCTACACTGTTTATGTTGGTCTTACTCAAAGCCACAGTCCATGCAGAGAATTTTAAGGGTGCCATGGCCTCTTGTTCTACTGATGGTAAAGCAGAATTGCAGGGAAACAGGACAGGCAAGAGTGTTGACTCAGGGATCAGCCCACTGCTGATAAACATGGAGACGTCATCAGCTGTCACCTGGAGACGGGAGTGGCTGTGACAGATGCTAGTTCTAGACATCTTAGTTCCCATAAGTACATCTCTGGAAATGGATCCAGGCTCGATGACCACAACTATTTTAACAGCCTTTGGCTACTTTCATTAACTGGCTCCTTTCGCCTTTTCAAAGTTTCTTTCGAGTACAATGTCTGCTCTTCGAGGTGACAGGTGAGAAAGAAAATGGTTTCATGCCAGCCTTTCTTGAGGGGAAGATGAAAGAAGTGTAGGTGAGAACTCAGAGGGGTTATCTGAGAGGGTCTCTTAAAGTAACATTAGCCAACAGATACGTATCTAGCGACTCAAGCTTTACATCTTCCCAAAGGTGCCTTTGAACACCAACATTAACTATTATCATCCGAGGTGCTTTTTCACAGAGGACCAATTTATGGAAACATATCAATGACAGCACCCAACATGCAATCTCTCACTTGGAAGCTCAGAAAAGAGCCACCGTGAACACACAAGGTTAAGATGGCTGATTGGAGATCATGAGATTGAACGAACAAAAGCCAAGACAAAAGCCACCAATACAGAAACAAGAGAAATACCCACAGAGAACAGAAACAAGGGAGGCAGAGGAAGGCACCCCCACTCCATCCCCACCCCATTCCATGCCAAGATACTCTCACTGTGTTGGGTCCTGCTCAAAGCATGTATTCCAGAACAGTGGGTCCCAGCTATCATGAGAGTCTGGCAGTTTGGATGCCGGAAACTCAAATCAGAAGCTGAATTCAATGTTTCAGGGGAGGGGGAGGTAGGCAGAGCACAGTGGACTGTGGACACAGTACCAGAAGACAGATAGAGGAGTCTAAAGTAGGGAGATCCAAAGTGCACAGCCCATCGCCTGGACAGGAAGGAAACCAGGGTCGGTGGAAGTGTAAGCAGAACTCGGGGCAGGGTCCTGATGGATGCCGTAGATGCTCAGTAGCACACACAGAGGTAACAGCACCAGGAAGGTGACCAGGGCGGTTTCCTCTCAACACCCTCCACCTCCCCAACACCCACTCTCATGAACTCTTACAGGAGCATGGGAAGTATGTGGTGGGGTGTGCTACAGTTAATCTAATAGACTGGAAAGGACAAACACAGTAGCTCTTCCACATTCCCTCAGAGCCTCAGGTACAGAAAGCCCTGCACTGCTCAGATTCCCCCCCCCCCACACACACACAAAAGTACCAGAGATGGGGTATAGTTTGCAACCTGAGGAAATCAGACAGGGAATGATGGCCGGAGGTGGTCTCTGACTTAATGCCTGACACCCGCAGCCTCACCCTGTCAGTGGCTGAGAAAGCGCATCTCCCTAGCAGGAAGAGATACAGACTGAGGGTACACTACCTTCTGTTATAATTCCTTATAGATAGGATCTTACTGTGCAGCCCTGAACAGCCTGGAACTCTCTATGTAGACCAGGCTGGCATCAAACCGAGAGATCCACCTGCTTCTGCCTTCTGAATACTAGAAGTAAAGATGTGTACCACCGAACCTAGCTATTTTATTATCCATTTAATTTTTATTGTTTAATTTTTTTATTTGTTTACTTATTATATTTGAATTGCATGTATTTATTTGTGTGTGTGTGTGTGTGTGTGTATGTGTGCTCATGCGTGCACACATGTACACTACCACAAAAATGTGGAAGTCAAAGGCAGTGCAGGGGTTGGTTTCTCTCCTTCCATTAATCAGGTTGTAAGCCTCTGTAGCAGGTGCTTTACCCACCAACCCCTCTCTCCAGCCCTATTATTTTAATTCAAACTAATTTTTGGGGGGTTCATGGAATGTCCACTTCTGTCTTTTGGTTGTTCATTCTGTTTTAATTTGTATCTCACTGGAAAAGCTTGTACTGTTTTCCCTTTCTTCCTCTACATTCAATACACAATGTTCTTCCTGCTACTCATTGTAGCCACACACTCTCCTCTCATTCTGATTATACCTCTCCCTTTTCTCTTGCCTATTGCTTTTTTACTTCATTACTTAAATATTGAGACCATTAGCGCTAAAAAAAAAAAAAACTCCAAAAAACCAAGTTGTTGTGGGTTTTTGTTGTTGTTTTGTTTGCAATAGGAACCCCAGTGATACTGTATCTGAACATTCTAGAGGATGCAGGTGGAGGTCTCATGTGTCTTCCCGTGCTGCTATTATTCCCGGGACCACAGTCAACCCACTGTATGGCTACTGCAGTCAGCTCTACCTCCAACCTAAATCCACAAGAAGACAAGGTGACCCATCAGGAGACTCACAGAAAAGAAACCAAAAGGAAATGGGGCTTTGGTTCAGTGACAGAGTCCTCGCCTAGAAAGTGTAAGGCTCTGGGTTCAATCCCCACCATTGGAAAAAGCAAAAGAAAATAAAACAAAGAACACAACTAATAAAAGATAAACTATGTCCTAAAGAACACACATATCCTAACAACTGAGTAAATCATCCAAAGCAAACAAAAGCCAGGAACCAGCAATGCACATTGGCATCTCACAAGCTAACATCTCAACACCAGAAAACAGAGATGATAAGATAGTTGAAATTCCAGGCAAAGATATCAGAGTCTTACTTTAAAAACTAATTAAGGACCACCAGAAGACCCCAATGAGCAGTGGAATGAAGTAAGAAAATCCACTCAGGACCCATACAAGAAAGTGATCAGTGTGGGTGAAATGCTCAGTACCGCAAAAACACACAGATGAAAAAGTCAGCCTGTAAATCAAGACACTGGAATAGAACCACACAAATTCTGGAAATGAAAGAATGGATCAATAAAATTAAAGGAAAAGACAATGGAAAGCATTGGACACAGACAAGCGCAGTCAGAGGAATGGATTTCAGGACTGGTGGACAAGGCTGAGACAGTGCATAGACATATGTAAGAAAGAAAAATCAACACAAAGGACAAAAGTGTGCAAGAACTCTTAGCTAAAGTAAAAATCCCTGAGATAGAGAAAGGATAGAACAAAGTCTAAAGTGCTTAGATAATTAATTTGGTGAAATTAGAGCTGAAAGTTCCCCAAACTTTGAGGAAGAGATGGATATGTAAGCACAGGAGATATTGGGAAGCCAAACAGATATGTTGAGAAGAACCGCTCCATGACACATCACAGTACAAGACAAAAAAATACAACGGAAAACACAACCAGCAACGACAGCTGTAGCGGACAAATCACAACTCGCATACAAAGGCAGAAACATTAGAATAATACCAGATGTCTCACCAACAACCCTAAAAGCCAGGAGAGCATGAAATAAACAATATGTTTCAATCACTAATAAACCACTGTTAACCACAGTTGCTATACCGTGTAAAATCAGGGGAGAAATATGACCATTTCAGGACAAGCAGAAGTCAGAGAAATGGATGACAATCAACGAAGCCTGGCAGACCATCCATAAAGGCATATTATAGACACAGGAAGACAACAGTTTCTCTATGAGAACACAGGACATACTAGCGTCTCCTGAGAGGAACAGACAGGTAGAGGGGAGCTGGGAAGGTATCAATACAACACATCAAATCACAAAGAGGAGGAAGGAACTATCAATAATCCAGCTGTCCTCATTTGCTTTTCTGTTGCGGAGATCAAACACTGTCTAAAAGTAATGTGGAGAGTAACAGCTTTATTTGGCTTACAGGTCACAGTCCATCACAGAGGGAAATCAGGGCAAGAATTGAAGCAGAGGATGTGGAGGAGTGCTGCTTACTGGCTTGCTCCCTATGGCTTGCTCAGCCTGCTTTCTTACACGGCCTAGGACAACCAGACTAAGGGTGGTACACCCTAAGAAGGCTGGGCCCTTCTACAACAAACTTAAATTGATAAAATGCCTCCACAGACTTGCCCACAGGCCAGTATGATGGACGCAATTTCTCAAATGAGGTTTCTGCTTCCCTGGTGTGTCACATTGACAACTGAAGCTACGTCACAGACCCTTCAAATATACTCCACGAGCCACAACACGGAGAGAAAGAGATTTGTTTCAAGACCCTTTGAAATCAACTTTTGCCTTCAGGGTCCTCTGCCAACAACTCTCTGAGTCCTGTGATGTTTCCGTAAATCAAAGTGGAGGCATGAACACAGGAGCATGAGCCGTGAATGCTTTATCACACGTTGCAGTTGGAGAGATCAAACACCACATAGACATCGACCCTTGAGTGGGAGCAATATGGAGAGCTGAGAGCTCAAGTTACTAAGTCTCCCAGTCTCCCTTCTACTGTTCTGCTAAGACACTCTGAACAAAAGCAAACTGGGGAGGAAACGGTTCACTTCGCTTACACGTACGTCAAGGTCACACTCCATCACTGAGGGAAGTCAGGGCAGGAATTCAAACAGGAACTGAAGCAGAGCCCATGAAGGAATGTAGGTTGCTGGCTTGCTCTTGAGATTATGTTCAGCTAACAGTCTTCTTCTTCTTTTTTTTTTTTTTTTTAACAAGGCAAGTGTTTTATTGGTGAGTACTAGTCATCTTTGACACTATCCTTTAGTGACTTTATTCTGTTCAGTCTATTTTGGAAGGTAAAGTTCTAAAGCATATTATAATTCTTCTGATATACAATAATACATATCTTTATTATTAAGAATTTTTTAATTCATTTTACATACCAATCAAAGATTCTCCCTCTTGCCTCCTCCCACCCCTCCAGCCTCCCTCTCCCAATCCATCCCCCATTCCCTCCTACAAGAAGGTAAGGCCTCCCATGGGGGGGCACATTTAGTAGAGGCAGGTCCAAGCCCCTCCCCCAGCCTCAAGGCTGTGCGAGGTGTCCCATCATAGGTAGTGGGTTCCAAAAAGCCTGTTCATGCACCAGGGATGGATTCTGATCCTACTGCCAGGGGGCCCCCAAGCAGATCAAGCTACACAATTGTCTCACTATACAGAGGGCCTCGTCCAGTCCCACGCAGGCTCCACAGCTATTGATCTAAATTTCATGAGTTCTCACTAGTTTGGTTTGTTTGTCTCTGTAGGTTTCCCCATCATGATCTTGATGCCTCTTGCTAATAGAATCCCTCTTCTCTCTCTTTAACTGGATTCATTGAGCTCAGTCTATTGTTTGGCTGTGGATCTCTGCATTTGCTTTCATCAGTTACTAGAGAAAGGCTCTGTGATGACAGTTAGGGTATTCACCAATCTGATTACTGGGGTAAGCCAGTTCAAGCGCCCTCTCCACTATTGCTAGTAGTCTAAGCTGGGATCATCCTTGTGGATTCCTGGAAACTTGTCTAGCACCCAGTTTCTCCCTTTTCCCATGATGTCTCCCTCTATCATGGTGTCTCTTTCATTGCTCTCCCACTCCATCCCTGTTACAGCTCGATCATCCTGTTCCCTTATGTTCTCATCCCCCATCCCCTACCCTCCATTGCCCATCCCTCATCCCCAGTTTACTCATGGAGATCTTATCTATTTCCCCTTCCCAGGACAATCCATGTGTCCCTCTTTGGGTCCTCCTTCTTAGCTTCAGCTAGCATTCTTATACAGCCCAGGACCACCTCCCTAGGGGTGGTGCCTCAACAGAGGGCATGGCCATTCCACATCAATAACCAATCAATACAGTTTCACACAAACATGGCCAAAGCCTAATCTGATGAAGACAATTTCTTAGTTTACGTTCCCTTCTCCCAGGTGACTCTAGGTGTGTCAAGCTGACAATTTAACCAAAACACTAGTTAACACATCTTAATAATATCTGTATTTGTTTTTCTTTATTATGGATTAGAAACCAATATATTACAGTATGGCTTTAAGAAGCGTTCTGGTGAGCCAACTTCACTCTGCAGCCACCCCCACAGAGCGACTGGCTTCTGGGGTGTGTGTGAGTGCCGTGGTAGCATGGTGAAGTGGGTGGGGGAGACAGAGAGTGAAATTCCACTCCCAACTTAAGCTGCTCCAGATGGCTTTCTGAAGTATAAATTGGTGAAATTTTAGGAAACAAAAATAAAGCCAGAGGTGAAGGGGAGGGGGACTGGTCTAGGACATGAGTGACCCTTTTCTTAGGAAACCCTTTGAGATATATTCCCAGTACCCCTTTCCATTCACTTTCTAAAAGGTGCAAGGTGTGTGATATTAAGTTAGAAACGGTGGTTCACAGATTCCCCCATCCATTCCACTGTTGCCCTGTGCCTGAACCCTAGGCTCTAGATGCTTTTAATGCTAATGATGTGTGTCTGGCTTTCCTTGGATAGTTTCTGTTATGGTTTGAATGTGTTTGAACATTTGGTCCTCAGCAAGTGGCACTGACTAGGGAGGCTGTGGAAACTTCAGCGGTGAGGGCTAGGGACCGAAACTAGCCACTAGGGTTGGGCCTCGATGGTGATCTCTGCTTCTGGCCTTTGCTTCTTGATTAGCCAGGGTCTGAACCATTTAGAACACAGGCACCTGCCACAAGCCTTCCCCTCTATAACAGACCGTAGTCCCTGAGACAAGGAACCATGATAAACTTCTCAGGAATGAGAAAAGTAACTAGGATAATTCTTTTGGAGTTTTTAGAGCCAGTTTATAAGATGTGAATTTGGGGGGGGGGTTATTTGCTGGGACCTCACCATTTAGCAGAGACTGTGGGTGCTGAGGTTGGATGATCCAGCCCTTATCCCTGGAGGAGTCAAAGAGAGGGCAACATTTATAGCCGAGCACTCCTTGTGGTAGCTACAGTCTTGGACTGGATCCTCCTTCCTAAAGCCCTCAATGGATTGTTACAAACACTTCTTCACACATTCATACACTAATAAATCCTTATCTTACTGGCCCTCCTACAGAAAATGAAGAAAATTTCAAAATTAGGAGGGTATCATCCTATTTAGGTGTTTTTGTCAATTTGACACAGGCTGGGGTCATCTAGGAAGGAAGGACCTCAACTGAGAAAATGCCCCTACCAAATTGGCCTGTGGACAAGTCTGTGGCATATTTTTTTTTAAAGATTTATTTATTTATTATGTATACAGTGTTCTGTCTGCATGTATGTCTGCAGGCCAGAAGAGGGCACCAGATCTCATTACAGGTGGTTGAGAGCCACCATGTGGTTGCTGGGAATTGAACTCAGGACCTCTGGAAGAACAGCTAGTGCTCTTAACCGCTGAGCCATCTCTCCAGCCCCCATATTTTCTTGATATGAGAGGGCCCAATCCACTGCGGTTGGTGCCATCCCCGGGCTGGTGGTCCTGGACCTTATAAGAAAGCAGGTTGAGTAAGCCATGGGGAGCAAGCCAGTAGGAAGCACTCCTCCATGGTCTCTGCTTCAGTTCTCACCTCCAGGTTCCTGCCCTGACTTCTCTCAGTGATGGTCTGTGATCAGAGGTGCAGCCTAGTAAAAATGCTCTCCTCTCTGGATTGCTTTTGCAGTCAATGTTTCATGAAAACAATCGACAACAAACTGGACAGAAATCAAGGGCCATTAATAAATGTTCTGCAGAAACAGGCATGGGGAATGAGTGAAGGTAGAGGGGGCCTCCCTCCAGGCTCAGCTCCACTCTAGAAGGACTCCCTACATCACTGTGGTCCTTGCCTGCAGTGACATTTGGAAAAGTTGCATCTGATGCAGGCATGAGTGACCAGATGTCTCGCACATGGAAGGACCATTGTCCTCCTTTCCTGTATCCCCTTTCGGGTCTCATTCTCAAGATGAAAATGGGGATATTACTCAAACAAATTGTTTCTCCTTAGACATTATCATGCCATTAAAGTTTTCCATTACCGGCACTTTTTTTTTTTTCTAACTTCTTCATTACCATTTTCAGTACGAGACCTTTTATGAGTAAGTAAAATATGCACAACTCTTTTAATGTATGTACTTTATAATGAGTTTTTTTTTGTCACTATAAATTTGTCGTCTCATGAAGTCTCTTGTGGCCAGAGTCATTTTGGGAGAGAGAGAGAGAGAGAAAGAGAGAGAGAGAGAGAGAGAGAGAGAGAGAGAGAGAGAGAGAGAGAGGAGAGAGAGATTCGGCCACAATGGACTGTTTCCCCAAGTCCCATCGTGTCACTTAGTCTACCACCAGTCACTCGTCAGTCAGCAATTGCCATATTAGTTCTGAAATTCTCGTCATTGTTGTTCTATTCTTCTGTTGTTGAGACTTAGATTCTAGAGTCATCAATGGAAGGTTATGATCAACAAGTGGCCTTATAGTAGCTCCTGAGCTGGGCTTGCACTGATTCCCAAACTTTATGCAGATGTAGCCCTTGCTAGTCCAACATTGGCCACAGTAGGAGTGTCCATTAGTAATACCTCTACTCAGGGCATCAGCTACCCATCCAAAGGACTCACTGCAGAAGTGGAATCCACAGGCATTTAGCATTTGGCGAAGGAGGACATCGAGTAAAACATCATCCTAATAAGCAGATCCCTACAGCTGTAAGAGTGGGTGAAAAGCCTAATGGATTAGTGAGACAAGAGCCTCCCAGGGGGACAGCGTGTGGCCAGGGAGGTCCAGGGCAGTTTCAAAGGGAAAAGCCTGGGGTGAGGTCTCTATGAAGCATAGGTATGGAGGAGGAGAGATAGATAGACAGACAGATGGATGGATGAATGGATGGACGGATGGATGGACAGATAGATAGCTCGCTCTCCAAAAAGGGGGAACTCACGGGCTAGGGTTTGTGTGTGCAAAGAACAAGATGGTGCAGTGGAAACTGAGGTAACCTCTGAGGTGTGACTGGAATACTCAAGAATCCTAGTACTAACTGGGGCAGAAGGTGCGGGTGAGTGGTTGGTAGAAAGGCCATGCAAGTCTTTAAAACCACCCTCAAGCAGCCAACTATGTCTAGGCTGTCACCTACGAGTCATGGCTTGCTTATGCAACAGTGTTTTTGAGCCAAAAATGAAGCCTTAGATTGTTAATTTTTGAAAAAAAAAACAACAAAGATTATGTAGCATAGAACATGCATGGTCTACAAAGCTTGGCATATTGCTAATGCTATCTCACCCCTTACAGGAAAAGCTTGCCAACTCCTGGTCTTTATCGTGAAAAAAAATGGCAAATTAATAACCTTTAAAAATAATAAAATGGTATTTACTTCATTACACAGATACTTCTCTAGAAGAGAACACGAAGTAGTCAAGTACTTCTCTCCACTGCTAATGAGGAAGTTCGTATGTAAGAGTTGACCCGGGGCTATTCTGGATTGGAACAACAAGAGAACTGGAATGATAGAAGTTTGCATAGGCGGGCCCTATTATAAAGGCTGCCATTAGGGTGAGAATGCATGTACCAGGCTTATTTTTTTTAGGTACTAAAAAGTACAAAATGATCTCAACTGAAATGGAGCAATAGACCAAGTTTCAGTAGAAAGGGGAAAAAATAAAAGAAAACGGGAAATTCTTTTAGATGAGTTATGAGTTTCACAAGAATCTCTGCAGAACCTTAGAATGTTAATCAGGGAATCTTTCTTAAGTGCAAGCATCCTTCACACATCTGTCATCTCAAGCCTTGTACTGGCATGCAGAGCAGCAACCCCAGTTAACCAGGATGGACAAAGACACAGCCAGCCTTGACCTAGGGTAGGGCCAGGTCTCCAGATGAGGACTTGCCTCTATTCCATGACTGATACACAAAATGACTGACAAGTAGGGATATGGCCGTGTTAAAAGGTGAAAATCAACACAAAGTTTGACCAGTTTGATCCTTTGCGACTCATGTCATCATCTCAAAGTAGGAAGCAGAAGTCCCAGAGAGAAATGTGACAGAGATGTATGCTGTGGGATGCTGTCCTCTGGATAGGACATGGTCCGTGCCTTCTTGAACCCTCAGCAGCTGTGGTTTCTTTGAGAAGATCCACACAAGATTTGGACCATTAACATTTGATGATACAAGGGAGGGCTCCCACAGCTCAACACTTCATAAAGAATACCCAAGCAGGTAGCTATTGCTGGCAAGAGGGAGCTTTGCTTTGGTGCGATAGCAGTCCATAAGTTACCTGCGCTCCTGTGAGCAATCCTTCACCCATGCTCCTGTGGGTAACCCCTCCTCCATGCTTCTGTAAGTAACCCCTCACTCATGTTCCTGTAAGTTACCCCTCACCCTTACTTGTGTGGGTTACCCCAGTTAAACTTCAGCTAGGCTTGAGTGCAGTTGCTTATTTGTTCTGTTTGGGGTTCCTTATCTAGGGTGTATAGATTTGTTCAAGTCTACCCAAGAAAAGTTTACACAGCAACACTGTTACTCATTCAAAATGGTTCCAAATGGAAGAGGTTTTCTTTGCAAGAGCAAACCTCTCCCACTTAGGCAATGTTCACATCAGTCTTTAAGAACAAGCACAACATTCTGATTATATGATCAGTGTATTTGAGATGAAATAACCTCACCTCCTAGGTTTTAAATTTCATTTATTAAAAGGCAAGTTCTCAATCTGATCTCTTTTGTTCTTATTTTAATTGTATTTCCACCTCTGTTCTACCTGGATTGACTTAAGTGATCTTTCATGGTGTACTTCACCTGTTAATACATAGTTCAAGAAGGCTTTCCCATGTTCCAAAGTGGAGAGAGAGAGAGAGAGAGAGAGAGAGAGAGAGAGAGAGAGAGAGAGATTGAGAGCAAAGGTGGGGGATGGGAAATCAGCTGTTTGCAAAAGGCAAAATTCTATCTAAAAGCAGTGAGTGCCCTTGACATCTTTGGGGAGCTCTCTCCACTCCCAATGGGAAGGCATTTTCCACTTGAGCTGGAATCACTACAGCAGACAAACAGAGGGAGAAAATAACACTAAATCTTTCATCTCCACTTTGTGACATTTTCTTAAACATATTCGCTTGGAGATGGAGAGATATTTTATTTTTATACATTTCTTTTTGTTGGGAGGTTTTTTTCCCCCTAAAAAAGAAAGAAAGAAATCTAATCTGTATGCCACAGACACATTAGTATCGTTTCCAGGGCTGCAGACTGTTCGAGACCACATCTTGTCTGCACAAACAGGGACCTTGGATACCCAGCATTTGGGATGAAGCTTTGGTCCTCAGTGCAAGTTGTGCTGGAACCACAAACTCAGTGGAAGTGGCAAGAAATGTAAGCAAGCCAATGACAAACCATTAGTTCCTGAATGTCTGAGCCTCTCTTCTTAGGGATTTGAGAAGGGTCTGTGATGGCCCAACTTTGTGTGAAGACACTGTCAGCATTCTAACAGGCGTTTATGAATGTGTGCATTGTAAGATTGCCCATCACAAAATTTTAATTGGAACCATTTCTACTACTATGTCTAGAGACTCTGTTTCCTAGACCCCACTGCAAGTTATTTGTTGTTTTTAAGTTAAAATAAACTGAGCAGAATTTCTTCACACTCTATTGAAGCAGAATGTCTCCAGGCAGGTCAAAGGATGGCAGATGTCTTTACAAGTATCTTGGTGCTTGGATGTAGGAAAGCCTCGCCATGGCTGTGTGACATCTTCAGCAGAAAAATCAAGATGTATCACACACATACATGCACCCATGCATATGCGCGCACACACACACACACATACCTGCACCCAATAGCCAAAGCATACCTGGTATTTCAGACTTTCAGGCATGTATACATTCTACAGCATTAGTGCCACACTGAAATAAAAGACCTACAGACATTATTGTTCTCTATCCACAATCTCTTTAAGCATGTCATTGAATTGAATTGCTGGACTGAAAAAGCTCTTATGTTCGCATGAAAATTCAAAGAGGGGTTATTAATTGATAGTGATGACCAGTGCTAAATCTACTAATGGGTTTTCTCAGCTCCCATCTGACGTGACAAATGGCAGCGCTCACAGGCTCAGATGTTTTATTATCCTGTAATAAAATTAATTCAAATATGTATATAGGTAATTCCTCCTACAAAAGAAGGTTTCTGTTTCTTTAAACCTCCATGTGAGACTGTCATGCCACCGCCCATGATCAATACATAATTGTGCTTCAGGCTTCTAGTGCCCCCGGTCTGAGGCTGAAGAATTAATTTGCTGGTTGAGGTTAATGGAATGTCAATTAATTTCTTGGTATAAATGTCAATACATTCAGTTAGGCTTTGTGATTTAAATATAATTAAAGATAAACTTCAAGTCAACGTTTCCTTTTCGGTTTGGGATATGATGGGTGATTTACTAAAAATCCCATGAAGCCACCAGGGAGGGGAATTTGCTTTATCTCATATAGCAAATATGTGTTCATTTCCAGTAGCACGAGAAAGAAACAGAAGTGTCCTTTCATTTCTCTCCAGCCTCGTGGCCCATCTTTGACATCTACAGTTTGTGTTGCTCGGTGTTGCCGTTGACAGAATGGACTTCAGAACAAAATGTACCCAGTAGAGAATCCTGATTATGGCACCAATTAGGGTGCATCAGACTTAACTCCTGCGATGGTTAGCTTTAATTATCAACTTAACACCACCTAGAATCACTGGGAAGAGAGTCTCAATGAGGAGCTGTCTACCCTGGGCTGGCTTATGGGCACGTCTGTGGGAGATTGTATTCATTAAGCTAATCAATGTGGGAAGACCCAGTCCATTGTGGGCAGCCCCATTCCCTAGGCATGGGGTCCTTAACTGTGTAAGAATGGAGAAATAGAGCAGAGCACCAGTAAGCAAGCAAGCATGTATGCATTCATTACTTTCTGCTTTTGACTTTGGATGTGATGTGCCTGGCTTTTTTAAGTTCCTACCTTAACGTCCCCATAATGATGGGCTGTAAACCTGCAATTATAAGCTGAAATAATCCCTTTCTCCTCTAAGTTGCTTTCTGTAATACAGCAACTGGGAAGGAAAATAGAACTCTGAAGGCCCCAGATTTGCACACTAAACAATGTCTCTTAATTAGGACTATGTTTTGAGTGCCTGTCAGACCTTCAGATATGATATGCACAGGATACATTGATACATCTAGGTGGCATCAATCCTATAGTGCAGTACCTGCTTGAACTGCAATGGTGACATGCACAGCTGTATGAGGCTACCCTATCAGTGATTAATCGAGATCACTA
>CABHPR010143012.1:2518-22725 GCA_902168415.1 Peromyscus melanophrys
CAGGATAACAGAGAATCAGAGCTGCTTGGAGAAGATGGGAGGACTCAGGAGGACTGGGTGTTTAGTGAAGGCAGAATTGGCATAGCTGTTAGTTCTTTTAAAATCTCTCCTTTAGCAAGACAGAGGATTAAAATTAAAATTAAGAGATTACTTCTGCCTGACTTTTGACATACCTCAAAATAAAATTTGCAGCTGCTAACTTCAAAATGTTGTTATTTAATGATTTTAAATAAGAACTCTGTAAATTGTAGACATCTGAGAAGTTCCAGAAAATAAACCAGATGGTGTGTAACAGTGACCGAGTGCTTAAAAGAAGTGCTGAAGGCGGCAACCCTCCGAAACCACTGAAAAAGCTCCGCTTTGACATCGAGGGAGCCGATGAGGCAGACGGGAGGTAGGAACCATGGAGATCCTTGAGTCTCAGCACTGTCCTGAGTCCCTCAGTCCTTGTCCTGTCAGGGTTCTGTGTTGTGGGGACAGCTAAACAAGAGTAGATGTGGGCCAGGGGGAAGCCCACCTTTAATCCTGGCACTTGGAAGGCAGAGACAGGCAGATCTCTGCGAGTTCAAGGGCAGCCAGAGCTACACAACGAGCCCTTGTCTCAAAAAAAACAAGATAAAAACATACTAAGTGCGAGTGGTGAAGCAGAAGCACCGTGGGAATCCGATGCTGTCTGTGGAAATCAGTGACGACTCAGTTATTAGAAGTCTGCATGTGCTCCTACATGGCTGTTGATACAGATTTGTTAGTTTTAACACAAAATTTAAAAATTCTTCCTCTTGAAAAATACTAAATATTGTGCTTTATAAGAACCATTAAAAATTTATAGGATCATAAATTGGGACATCTTTATTTTAGATCACTTGGAAACTTTTGAAATTAAACCAAAATAATAGCATCAAATGTCATTGAAAGCAGATTTACTAGGAAGTTGTATATATGCTTTTGAAATACTTTTTTTTTCCATCTGCAGTAAACATCTCCCAGCAGAGTCCAAATTTCAACAGAAACTGGCAGAAATGAGTAAGTATTCACTCCCCGAGATTGCATACAGGGAAGAAGCCACTGCTTTCATTGAAGAAAACCTTTTCACTCTATAAAGGAATCCACACATTAGTCCTTCAATGGAACAGTTATTTATGCTTTTAAATACAGTTCAAACAGGAGTATGTATTTACCTCTCACATTGGTGGACTAAGTCTGTGCTACCAAGTGAAGGTCGTCAGCACACTTCCCATGAGCCTTTGAATAGTCTGACACTGATGTTGAACTGTGGTTTCAAAGTGATTTTTTGGATTTCATACACGTATACAATGTATTTTGATCATATCCACCCCTCACTGCCCATCTTTCCACCCTCCCAGGCCACTCCACTCAGACTGTACTCCTAACTTCATCTCCTCTTCCTTTATAATATCTACCGAGTCAGTCCAGTCTGTGCTGGTGGTGTGTGCGCGTTGGGGCCATCCATGGAGCATGGGCAGACTACCCCGGGTGTGTTGAACTCCCTTAATCTGCAAGAATTGAGACAGTTTCAAACAAAGTTTTTCACTAATTGAAATCAGAATTTTGAAAAATTAAGATGAGGTCATTTTCCAAATGTTAGTGTGACAGGAATTTAGAATGGTAGGGTCACTGAGTAGCAGTGTTTGCTGCCTAGTGTGCACAGGTCTTGACTTAAGTTCTCAGCACTGCACTAGACAGGCATATGTATACACACACTAAAGTGAGTTAATCATTTTTGGAATATTAAGACAAATGAAATTTTACCCTAAGCTATTATGAGACTACAAAATTAAGTAGATGGAAGGCAGTATTTGCTGACTGTTTCTGGTTGGCTTAGGCACATAGCTGTGGTAGCGAGTGTAGCTGGTGCAAGATCCAGTAATAGGCAAAGAAAGGGACTTGGAAAGAGTAGAAATATTTAGGAGCTGCTGGGCGGTAGTGCCAGTGAGTATGATGGGGACTTACAGCCAGGCTTTGGAGATGCCAGCAGCAAAAGAAAGCACACAGCAGAACTGTACTTCCCTAAGTATGTTGTTTGAACCAAGGTTAAATATACCAAGCGTTCGGAATATTAGTTATATCAATTAATACATTTCTATTTTATCTTTTAAATTAGTTAGCACCCCCACCACCACCACCACCACTACAAGGTACATGTAAAGGACAGGGCACTTATAACCAAATACAAGCCTTGGAATGCTTACAAGTATTTTTGGAGCCCACAAGCACACGTTACAAGGGGCAGAAAGCTGTTAGATGATGTCTTTTCCTTAGAGAAGAAGTCTGGTCTGTAGCTGTAGTCAGTACACTTTCTGGTAACACTCAAAGATACGATTTCCAGTCTCCTCTGGCAGGCTGAAGTTCAGGGTGTTTTTGCAACTGGAAAATTAGGGACAAGCTAGGCAAGCGCTCTGCCAGATTCATCCTCAACCCTGTGCTGAACCAGGTGTGGTACTCGCTAATCCCAGCACTTTGGGAGGTAGAGATGGGAAGATCAAAAGTTCAAGGTCATTCTGGGACAATGTGAATATTTGTAGTTTGTTTTTATGCTGGGGATTTAATGGAGAATCTTGCCCAGAGGACTAATTATAGGTTTTAAATGAGGAATGTCGGCCTGTAAAGTCAAGAATTTGTTTGCTTTTTTAGTTAATTTAATTATTTTTTATGTATGTATGTATGTGGATTTATAGGCAGCTGTAAGCCACCAGGCATGGGTGCTGGGAATGGTGTATACAAGTGCAGCATGTGCTTTTAATCACTGAGCCATCTTTCCAGCCCTAAGAGCATAATGATTTTCATGTGTAAAGTCAAAAGTAGTTTGTTTTGTTTTTAGTAATTTAAGTGTTTCTGGTTTTAATCATATTATAATTAACAATAATTCATTTTTAAAATGTTCATGCCCAGTTTAAACTGTCTCAAAAAAGAAAAAAAAAAGGTTTTGGGGCCAGGGGAATGGCTACCATTATGGAAATACAACATTCAGTCTGCAGGGCAGGAATTGTGGCCCTAGTAAGTGGCCAACTTGACTTCAGGGTCCTTAGACTAGTGGTTTGCAATGAGGAACATGTAAGAATGTACATGGTGTACTGGGGGTGGGTCACAAAGAAAACAGTACGTTTTAAATTTTTTATTTGAAGTACACATAATATATACTAATTTTGAGAATATTGTATAATATGTTTTGATGATTTCACCCTTCTCCAACTCTTCCCAGATTTATTTTATAATTTATACATACGCACATGCAAAGCAGACAGACAGACATACACATTCTAGTGGTATAGCTTGAGGAAAAAAATTAACAGGGGAATCTGGCTTTTAAAAAGTTACGTGGACATGTTAATCCCGGCACTAGACAGGAGAAGCATGAGTCCAAGACCCCATGTGGAAACCTTTACAAAAACACCCTTACTGCAGGGGTCAGAGCTCCAGCTACTGACATGAGCATGGCAGACATAGTAGCCCCTGGTCCTCTTACCCAGCATCCTCAGCACTATCAGTATTCTTTGTTGCTTTTTCAGCTTCTACTCGAACACGAATGCAAAAGCAGAAAATGAATGAGATCATGGATATCTCAAACAAGGAAGAAAAGTGAGGATCTCAGGACCCTGAACACTGTGGACCCTGGGGGACACCTGACTCATGTCTCATGGATGTGACTGTAGTTCCCAGGTTCTGCTAATGGCCATGTTTACTCATGTTATAGATATAAAATGTGCAGGTACAAGCTGAATATTTGTGTGGATGATTCCTAAGCCACTTCAATGTTGTAATCAATGGTATAGAATTGATAGCACACAGGATTGAGAATCTTGTGCAGATCATGCCATTTAAAACATGAAAGCAGACTGTTTGCATTTCCAACGTGAGCCTGCTGCCCTCAGAAGTGAGGCTGCCTCTGGAGAGGGGTCCTACGACCTCACGCCTGGCTGACTACTTTGCCTTTCCTCGTGGCACATGTGTGATGTTTGCTCTTGGTTTTATTAATTTATATGTATTTTTTAATTTAAGGTGAATACCCTTAGAAAATGTGTCCTGTCTTCCAGATGCAAGTTGACTGACTGTCCACATTCAACCAAATTATCTTGAATCTTCTACTGACACAAATTGTTACAAACCGCAGAAAAGTACTAATTTCTACACATTGGGCTTGTTTTAATATTAGAATCTAATGTGCTGTGTGTTTGTTTTACATATTTTACCTTTGAAATACAAGCAAGAAAACAAGGTATAAACAAATGATACTGTCTTACTACTGACACAGATTTCATACCTCAGAACCTGTAATAATTGACTCTTTATTCATCCAACTCATGCTTTAACTGAAGATTATTGATAATACTCCAGGTTTTTTTCCTTTTAATCATTCAGATTACTGAATTTATAAGTACCCATGTAGTACTTGAAAGTCCAGTCTGGCCACAACTGTGCTGCAGAGGACCCTGTACAGTACAACCCAAGTGCACTTTCTAATGTTTTTGGGTCCTGAAGAATCAAGATACAAATTAATTTTGTTCCACAAGCAGACTGTTAACTATAGGAGCCTTCATTTTTTTTCCTCCATAGAAGTGTCTAATTACACCTCAACAATTATTCTACTCTTCTAAATTTGGGACAGTTTATGTTTTCTCTGGAATGGTACATGTCTTCCAGGTATCTTTTGAACTGGCAATTATCTATTTTTTTTTTTTAAAGTCAATCTGGTCTAATAACACTGGTTCATTCAAAGCCACACTATTTCTAGTCCAACATTACTGCTAGTAATCAAAGGTGTTTATAAATAAGTTAATGTTCTGATTCTGGCAAAAGCTCCATATGAAAATAGCTGCATTGAAAAGAGGCACTCCCTTTACCCCTCCACCTAAAGGTGTATTTAAATTATCTTGTGGGATTAACTTATTTAGAGATGGTATAATTTAAAATAGGTGATATTTAAGGTAGCATCAGCTAGCATTTAAGAAAATCATTTTTCTAAATTTCATACTTTTTGAAAAGAAATCTGGGCTTGTTAGAAAACAAACTTCTATTTTCTCAATTTAGTTTCGATTTTACTAGTTTGCTAGTTATCTTGATAACAAAAGCAATAGACAGCTTTTTCCATTTCTTCATTAAGTTTTGCATGAACATCCTACAGATTAGTTAGGTTTTAGGTCAAGGGCTTACCATACTTCTAGGTCTTTTGCTAGTAAGTTCAAGTTAGAATTAGTGACAGAATTATAGGAATTTTCAAAGATCCTGTATTGAGATTTCTTAAGGCTGCAGACACTGCACTATTGGTTTTGTTTTTGTACTGGTTAAAACTATACATTCAAAATTGCTATGTTCCTATTTTCTATAATAGTTTGTCTATTTTAAAATAAACTAGTTGTTAAGAGCCTTATTGGTGTGATATGGTCTCTGTACTGTTTTCTGTATATGAGCTTTCTCCTAACATTCATTCTGATGATCCTCAGAATTACAGAGATGTGCTTTTAGGCCCATAGACATATATAACATACATATAATAGGTATTACATATTATTTCTTTATACATGCATATATATATTCTGTTCCCTTTTGCCTCAATTTTTGTGAAATGAATTTAATTTGTGTTTTAGGAGACCCTGTTACTAGCACAGTAGGCACAAAGAAAGATCCAGATGAGACAGTAGGTGACTGTTTAACTGCCAGCTGGTGGCTGCAGGCCCTTCTTTGTTGATAAACAGTAAATCCATCCAAACATGGAATAAATGACAGGAGGCTCTTTTACAGTAGCAAGTTAGTGAGGACTGGTGGCCCCAGGAGTAGGACTGAGCTTCAGAAGAGCTGTCTGCGCCGCCTCCACTAGACAGGGGTGCAAAACCTGAACAGAACCACAGGACCGGAAAAAACCTGGCAAATTCTTGTAAGCACAGCACTCAGCAGCTGAGTCGGGAAGGGATGTGTGGGAGGCCAGCTTGGGTTACATAGAAGACATAAGTAAAAATTTTAAAAAAGAGGCGGAGAGGAGATAGAGTGAAAGACTAGGGGAAAATGTGTTGCAAAAGATACATCTGATAAAGGACTGTTATCCAAAATATACAAAGAACTCTCAAGCTCAACAAAAAATAAATTTAAAAATGAGATCACCAGAGCAGCAGCAGATGGCAGATAGACACATGCAGTGAGGCTCCACATCATGCATCATCCAGGAGATGCGGAGGACAGTGGCAGCACTGCACACTGTTAGAAGGGTCAGCATTTGGACCCCCACCAAACTACCAACACTACCAAAGGTCGGTGACAACAGACTCCTCCACCGCGAGTGGGAATACCTACCCCTTGGCAGTTAGTTGCTTACAGAACTAAACATAACTTTACCATATTACACAATCACATGCCTTGTGATTTATTTGCTAAAAGGAACTGAGAACACGTCTACACAGAATGTGGACACAGTTGTTGGGCCACTTATTGACAATTGCCACATCCTAAAAGCAATCAAGATATCTTTCAGTAAGTGAATGATAAACTGGTCCATCCAGAGACTGGAGTGCTATTCAGCACTAAAAAGAAGCTGCTAAGCCATGGAAAGACAGTGGAGGAATCTGAAGTGTCTAAGACTAAATAAAAGAAGCCAGTGTGAAAAAACTGCATGCTCAGATTTCAGTGATGTTTTGGAAAAGGTAAAATTATGAAGACAGAAAAGAGTGCGGGGATGAAGATGGCTCGGCAGTCAGGAGCACGTGTTGCTCTTGCAGAGGACCTGGATTCAGTTCCCTGTACCCACATGGTTCACAACCATCCACAGGTCTAGTTCCAGGGAATCTAGCCCTTCTGTCCTTGACGGGAATGAGGCACATACGTGGTGCACCTACATATATGCAGAGAAAACATTACTGCATGTTAAGTCAGTTTTTACAAGTCAGGTGGTTGCCAGGGATTGGGGGAGGAGAAAGGGAATGGATAGGTAAATCACAGCCATTTATGTGTACTGTAGCAACGGAAATGAGCTGGGATGTTTTCCAGACCCACAGAACGTCCAACAGCAGGAGTGAGACTCACAAAGGGATATGATTGTGTAGGCTTTCATCAGCTGTAACAGATGTACCACACTGAGGGAGATGCTGTAAGTGGCAAGTTAACACATGTCGGTGAGGCAGGGGACAAAGGAAAGCTTTATACCTTCTCAGTTGTTACGTAAAATTGTAAAACTGCGCAAAAAAAAGTACGTCTTCAAAACAAGTGACTATTCTGTTTGGTTTTATATCAACTTGACACAAGCTTGAGTTACTTAGGAAGAGGGACTTGAAATTGGGGAAATGCCTAAGATTGAAGATTGGCCTAGGGGTGAGTCTGTCAGACATTTTTTTTAATGATTGGTCTGGGAGTGCCCAAGCCATTGTGTGACATGCCACCATGGGCAAGTAGTCTTGGGTTATATAAGCAAGCGGGCTGAGCAAGCCATGGGAAGAAAGCCAGTAAGAAGCACCTGTTCCCATGGCCTCTACTTCAGATCCTGCTCTGAGAGTTGCAAGCTGAAATAAAGCCTTTCCTTCTCAAGTTTCCTTTGGTCCTGGTATCACAGCAATAGTAACCGTGATGGCTATTCTTGGTTGTCAACTTGACTGTATCTGAAATGAACTATAATCCATAAATGGAGGGCACACCTGTGAGAGACTTTCTGCTTAGTTTGAAGTAAGTGAATCCACTTCTAGTCTGGACCTTTGAAGTAGGAAGATGTACAACTTTGATCTGGATCTCGAGGCAGGAGACACAGGCCTTGAATTTGTATTTTGAGGCAGGAAGACATACCTTTAATATGAGCCATACCTTTAATATGCTGGAAGTCTATCTAGGGACAAAGAAGGAGGAAGCTTTTGCTTTGCCTGCTTGCCCTTGCCTTGATAGCAAGTCCATTCCTTCACTGGCGTTGGAGTCTGCTTCGGGATTCCAGCATATGCTGAAGACCAGCTGAGACACCCAGCCCTGTGGACTGAGTAACTACTAGGTGCTTGGACATTTGTTCACAGCTAGCCATTGTTAGATTAGCTGGACTGCAGCCTGTAAATAAAATGTGTGTATACACACACACACACACACACATATATATTTATTCTGTTAAGTTCTGAGACTAGAGAACCTTAATACAGTAACCTTACCAACAGCCAACAAGGGCAATAAAATTAATAACTAGATTTTAAAAAATAGGAACCATTTATGTCTTTGTGTCAACTTTGCTATAAGACATCTAAATATCTGCTTTTTAACAAAACAAGTACAGACCATAAAAGGGACTTTTATAAGCCTGTGAGACATAAGGTTGATACTTTATTTTTTGTTGTTCAATAATTTAAAAAGACAATTTGTTCTATCTTCAAGTAAGTACTTTATTATCAAATAATTATACATGAGAACAAGATTTCTATTTCCAAAAAGGTTTCCTTTACATAATACATTGTGAGACACTTAGAAGAATCCAACACTACATCTTTTCTAGTTTCTCCTTTGCTACAGAGTGGCTTGTTATAGTCTAAAAACTCTTTCTCCATCATATTAGTGCTACCCATGAAATGTGTTAGTTCCTTTCCGTAGTATTTACTAGTGCCAGGTTAAGAAACATGTTTTATAGTGACATGAAAGCTACCTACAAGAAAAACATACAATCTTACAGAGGGAGACCCTCCTTAAAACAAAGAAAAGCAAAAGGCTTAATGCAATTACATAAGGCAGATGATTCCAGAAATAACATTCAGAGTTAATACGTCAATAATACCATATAAGAAGTTAATAATTTGTAAAGTAGAAAATTAAAATTAGCCCTTGGGCCTTTGACAATTTAATTGCTAAGGCCTTTTGTGCATTCTAATAATGCTCTAAATTAGCTATTATTTCTCAGAACTATGAACTAAAAGAATATGAATCTCAATTACAGACTTCTACTTTTGTTTATTCCTTCACCCAACCTTCCAGCTGTTCTCAGACCCTTAAGATTGATAGGAAATAAACTGAATGCCTTTTATACACAAGACACTGTGTTAGAGGCTTAAACTATGGGAGGGACAGCATTCCTCGTGTAACTGTGTATCAGCCAGCTGAATAATGAACGTTTCTCCAGAACAGAATCTAGCAATGCCTCAAAGATATCCTACGTGACTCAAAGGAAGAAATGATAACTATGACATTTTCATTTTTTAAGTGGTACTTCTTCATTTTTCATGTCTTCATTATACTCTTTCCTTACCTCAACCTCTCCCAGAACTTCCCAACTTTCCTGCCTATCCAACTAAGTGTTCTTCCTCCCTCTCTCTCTCTCAAAAAAAAAGACAATCAACCAAAATGACAAAAAGTAGCGAAGCAAAACAACACCAGGCCCACAAAAGCACGGAGCCATGGAATCTATTTGTACTGGCCAACGACTCCCAAGAATGGGGCCTGTCACTGATACAACATGGCAAATGCACAGATGAAATCGGAGACTAACAGCATGCACGAGACCTGTGCAAGCTTACACCAGACAGAGTCCTGGCTGGAGAAGAGGAAGTGGACACAAAGTCCCACCTCTAACCAAGAAGCTATTTACAATGGTACCTGCTGGGAGAGGGAGACTCTCCACCGGAGTGAGGCTGGGCGCGTTCTCATTCTTTGAGTGAGTGTCATATCCAGGTGAGCACTCAGTGCCTTCTACTGTAAACTATGGGTTAGGTAGATGGAGAAGACTGACTGCCATCCTTTTGACAGAACACAGAATTTGGCCAGATGTAACTCTCAACACTGTTCGTTACAGAGATGTTGTTCGTCAATGGCTTTTATTCTTTTTAATGTTTTGTTTGTTTATTTATTTTTGCAGGGGTAAAGTGGGAAGGCATTCCTTTCCATGTTAGGGGTCAGTTCTTAAAGGCTCCAACTCTGCTGGCTTTGCTGATGAAGTTCTTCAGAAGATCGTGGTCCATTTCTGCAAACCCTGAAGTTTGTGTTACTACAGTCAGATGATTTATGCAAAATCTGAAGCAGAACTCTTCTAAATCCTAGGAACAACAACAGTTTAATGAATTTGTATTCCCCAGTGCAAGGCAAGAGAATCAATTCCTCTCAGAAAAAGGATCTGATAGCCAGTAGGAGGGAGTTATCAGCAGAGCAGTACAGTTACAGCAACAATATAACTACAATTAGTTCATGTTTCTGAAGGGGTAACTAACAGAAAAGTACAGTGTCCAGGGCGAAGCAGCTAGCCTTTTCTTCAGAGAAGTGTCTACGCAAGGCATCCTTCAGCACCCTTCCTAGCAACAGTGCGTCATCCGTCATTCCCCTTCAGTACTCGTCCAGAAGCACTGTGCCCTGGTGTTTTAATGCTTCTGCTTGTGAAGAGTCTGTAGGAAGGGAAGACACCAAAACAACTGGCACTGCCAGAAAGCCCGGGTCACTGGCACACTTGTTCTTTCTCTGCATGACAAGAGGTGTGATGGGCGCGCTTCACCACGTCACACCTTCAGTAACTCCACAGGCAGAATCTGAGTGCTAGAGTGTGTGCTGGGAACATACGGGGCTCTGGGTTCAGTCTCCAGATCCAGAATCATTTATATATTTACAGATATTTCAATATAAATATGTGTTTAATATATAAATTATATATATAGTTATTATATAATATATAATAATATAAAATTGGTGCTGAGGAATGAGCTCAAAGCCTTGTGCAGACTAGGCTTACTAGGGAAGTGTTCTACACCCAGGTACGATCTGACCTAGCACAAGGGATACCCGTTTATGCTCCAATTTTAAAGTTCTGTCTCTGTTGTTGAAGGTGTTTTATAAAACACAAAGCTCCCAACAGTTACCAAGAAATTACATATGTACATTGCCTGTTATAGTCTTTTCTCTAAATCTAAACTCTAGCAAATGCAGACAGAGGTTATCAGCAACAGAAAACACTGACAGCCATGCCAACATGCACACAAACCCATAGGACATTTCCCTTGTGAGAAAGCCAACCAGCTACACAAGGAAAATGCAATCACTCTGTCCTACAAGAGACTGGAGGCTGCTGGAGTCCCACATGAGCTCTCAAGGACAAAATGGAATAGTCATGTACTCAACGACAGCAAAACTATGCTGTCTGGAGAGATACCAAATACCTCAAGAGCCACTCAGTAGCAGGCAGCACAGGAGAGCAGACAAGGCAGTGGCACCTCTTAGGCTAAACCCTACAGAATGATGGAGGGATGCCTGCCCACACCAGTACTGTGGAAGGGCAGCGGAGCACTTCAGTGTCTAGAGATCCAGACAGTTCCAGGAGAGTTGCTAATTACTGGGAAAGCAAAATGACCTTCAGAAACTACCACTTAGATCCATCTTCCTTTACTTTTTAGACTAGGAATTTCCCATAATTATTGTGAGAATGGGATTCAGAAAGAGTTCCTGAGATTCAATAAATTGATACTCAATAGTCTGACTTACCAGAGAATTCTGTCTCTGTATAAGACAAGTCCTTTATTGTTTTCAAACACTTTCTCTACTTGAATGCTACTGTTTTACACAGTCTCATTTAACAAGGGCTTAGTTCTGTCAGGCAAAAGCAGGCGCCATGGTTCCCTGTTCATTCTTCTCCCACATGACTCATCTTTGTCCAAGTACTTCCTCTTCCTCTCTCTAAATAAACATGACTTCCTGCTTTACTCAGAAGAGGCTTTAGTGTATTTAAGAATTTCTTACTTCCTATAAAACTCAAGTCTTTCCTAGCTTTCAGGGTATCACCTCCTGAACCATGTGGACTGACGTGTATGTTTCTAAATATGTGAAATTTCACATTTTACTCGGCATTGAAGTTAAAACAAGTACTCATGGGATGGCTTCACTCTGGTACCTGTTCCCCTGTAGTATCCTTTGCTAGTGCCCCCCATCTTAGCTTCTGACACTGAATACCCCTGAGACTTGCCTCGACCCTGTCTGTCTCATAACACAGCTTGCTTACAGCTCTCAGTACACTTCTCTCTGAACTCCAGACTGGGCTGCTCACTCCTTACTTTGTGTCTTTCCTAATGCTTCATAGATCCTCAAGTTTCTCCTAAAATGCTGCTCCTAACCATCCTCCCCAACTCGGTGCTCCTTGCCATCCTCCACCTCACAGAGAGTTCATGTTTTCAGTTACTCAGCCAAAAACTTTGACATGATTCTTACTGTCCTTCCCGGTCCCCAACCCACATCAACAAATCTTAATGCCTCTGCCTTATAAGTAGAGTTACAATCCAACCACTTTTCACCATTCCTATAGCCAATGACTTGGGTGAGTCTACACTTTACCACTTGCTGGTGGACATGGCCTCCTCATTGGACACTCCCTGCCGTCCCTATTCCATGTGGATACAGTTGGGTATGTTTGTTCTTCTTTAAACATTGAATGAAAAATGAAACATCAGGTATTTAGAAATAAATACAAGTCATGCCTAGTGGCTCAGGCCTATTCTTCAAGGCATGTAGGAGTCCGAGGGCAAGAAGATGGCAAGTTCGAGGCCTGTTTGGGGTACAAAGTGCTCAATGTTAAACCTGGATAGGTAGTGAGATCCTACCTCACAATAAACAGTGAAGGCCTGGGGATACAGCTCAGAGGTCAGCTCTTGCCTGGCAAGTACAAAGCCCTAAGATTCAATGGCCAGAACTACCCAAAAATAAAAGTTTTTAATAGAAAGGAAAGGAAAGAGGATCAAGCTCTGACTGGGATGGAGGGTGGAGGGGGCAGCCATGCCCTATGATAGAGGACAGTCGCAATGTCTATTCCATGCATCGTTTCCTCCCTCAGACTTAGAATTTCCTACATAAGCATATTACTGTTTACAAAAGAGGAAAAAGGCATTCTCTTTTACCAGTCTTTTTTTTTAAATCAATGGAGAGGATATCCTTACACCAAAAGGAAACGGACTCCAAGACGTTATGGCCTGTTTCCTACAGATTTGGCTCTAGAGTAAGTTTTCTTTCCTTTCTTTATCATAACAATACACAGCCACTGTAGAAAGTTCAAGAAAAAAAAGCAAAGGAAATAAAAACTGCATCTAATCTCCCTATGCAAGTATATGCACGTTCATGATAGAGTTATCTCCCAGCTCCTCCATGATATTTATTATATTTTTTATTTGTTCTTTGGTCCATTCCCCCCACAAATTGTCCATGTTTTCATTTCCTTTTTACTATGAATAACTTGCTTTATTGTATGTAAAAACTATTTTCCCAATATGTCATTTACTTGTGAATTTGTGTGTGTGTGTGTGTGTGTGTGCGCTTGTACATGGAGCATGTCACAGCACACATAGGGAGGTTAGAAGGCAACTTGGAGTCAGTTCTCTGCTTCCATCATGTGGGTCCTGGGAACTGAACTCACACTGCTAAGCTTGGCAGCAAACTCCTTTACCTGTGAGCCATTTCACGCTTCATGTATGAAATTTTAATCACTGGAAATCAGGTCTACCAGTCTTTTATAATGTCTTCTTTTGACATTACTGAGTCACATTTTTATATCAATATGAAGTCGCATAATTTTTCTCGTACTTTTATTTTGTATGTTCCATTTTCATCTAGAGTTTATTTTACAGTATGGTGATGGCACATAACTTGTCTTCTAGAAGATGCTTTTCTTACCTGAGCGTCGTACTTCACAGCAGCAGAGAGCAGAGCAATAGCGTTCTCCTCACAGATCCCTTGCTTGATGGTTTGCTGACAGAGCTTTTTCAGCCGAGTCTCACTGTAAAATGTGGCCAGGTCTAGCAATCCTGATGAAAAGGAGAATTTATTGTGGGTGCACTCTGAGTACCTGCTCTCAACCCCAGCGTTCAAAGGGATGTGAACAGGGCCACCATCAGGCACAGTGAGCTAGCTCTGCGCAGCACTGACGCGATGGTCATGCTGCTGACGGTGCAGCTTCCTAAGAAGGCAGCTGAGCTGAGCTAACAGAGAAAGCCTACTGAAGAACAGGAGTAACAAAAGAATGGCTTGAATGATGTTTCCTGGAAACAAAACAACAGGTACCCTCTCCTGCAGACTCTTCTCCAAGGCCACGCCCATCAGCAGACAGGCTGTCACAGAACTAAAAAGGACAGAGCCGGACTGGGGTTGAGGGTGTCAGTGACGCAGGGCACATGTGCACCACGTAGCCGGCTCAAGCCCTACCTTCAGTTCCTGCACCAAAGAATAGAAGGGATCCCCTTTTCTGGAACATCTGCCTCCCAACCCATCTTCTCCTCTAGCAAAACTCCTAGAGGGCAGGCTGTGTTTGCTGTCATTTCTCACCGCCCTCTGTCCTGAAGCCGCCCCAGGCTGAATCCTCCCACACGTAAATCGAATCACAGTGCCAAACTGAAAGGCTGATAACCTGTGGGAATCGGTTCAAATTCTGGCTTGTCAGGCCTGGCAGCAAACACCTCTACCTGCTGGGCTATGGCCCCTTTATACTATTTTTAACATTTTAAAAACAAATAGCTTTCTCTGAGGGACTTTGTCCTGCTCCGGTAATATGGATTGTTATATGAGGGGCAATGGTATGTCTTTGCTTTTTCTCCTTTCTTTAAAGTCATACACCTTTTTATTAGGTAGTAGTGAATGTTCATTAAAGGGCTTATTAATTAGGATAAATGTCAGACTTTGCCAGTGGTAAATGAGTTTTGCTGAGGATATATATGGCTGGGCTAAATCATCCTGAGTCCTCACATGTGTGCCCACAAGTGCACACATACACATGCACACACACACACAAATCCATTCTGCCTTTCTGCCCAGATCATGAAGTATTTAACTGAGCCACCTAGAAATGCCCACTTTCACAAGTGCTGTGTAGCAGATGTGGCCTCGAGCTTCTCTGGGGCACGGATGAAGAGACCTTTAGGGCTCTGCCTTTCCAGACACTGGCATCTGCTGTCCTCCCTCTCCTGCAGGCTTGCCTGTGATGCTCCAGCGGACGGACACTGGTGTCTGATGGACCTCTTACTGGATCTACCTACGCAACCTTCACGTGCAGTAGCAACAAGGGAGGTTTGGGTTCAGGGCCTGAGAGTGTAGCTCAGCGGTGGAGTATGAGCAAAGCCAAGTGTTCCATCTTAAGCACCAAACAGAAAGCTTAGGCTCAACATGACAGAAGAGCTCCTGTAAGTGGTCACGGTGTCTGTCCCCTGGGTTGAAAAGAAGCCTGCCTTCCTAATGACTCAACATTTTGCCAATTTCGTGGTAAAGTCTGTGGTGATTACCTACTGCCTCCTCAGGAGATAGGCTGATGTTATCCGTGTATAGGTACTCCAGGAAAGCTCGGAACACAGGATATGAAAACTCACTCATTTCTACAATATCATCTTCACTGTCTTCTAATGAAGAACGAAAATGCTCACACCTGAAAGAAGAAAGAAAGATCATATTCCAGGTTCTGGGCTGGAGTCAAAGGGCTGCTTGAGGACTTTCTATTGAAGTCGTATCCCTTCCTATTTGCTACTTAGATACTGGGTGTCCCCTGAGGGCCCATCTGTCCAAACCTGGTCCCAGGGTGGCAATCTTAGGAGGTAATAGGACCTTTAAGAGGTAAGGCTTAGATAGGGCGACCTCCTATGAGGTCTTCAATCCTTGGGGAAATGAACCCAAAGGGGTTTGTGGAACCCAAGCTCCTTTTGATCCCTGGCTTATGGTATTAGCAATGCTGTTCCCCCATGCACTTACTACCATGATATGCTGCTGCCTTTCAAGAGGCCCCAACAACGGTGCAAACCAATCACAGAGTGAAACCTCCAATCAAACCTGAGCCAAGGTAAGAAGCTTTCACGCTGAATCAAACACTAAGTCAGTCAATGCTCTTGTGTCAGTTAATCATCGCAGAGGGCAGCCCAGGCAGCTGTCTCTACAACTCAACTGAGGGCGGCATGGCAGGCCTCTGTGTCCTGCCCAGACTATCCTTACTGACCAGCACTGTTTTGATAATGGAATAATTGCCTTTCTGTACTCCATTCAGTCTGAATTAGATCCCCGAAAAGTTCCTGTGTTGATGGTCTAACCCCTGGTAACTCACAATGTGACTGTATTTGGAGACAGGCTCTCTACAGAAGACACCAAGTTAAGTCAAGTCACTGTGGTAGGCTCCAATGCAATCAGACAAAGGGGGAGACTTAGACACAGGCAGACTCAGAGAACGCCACATGGCTCAGGCCTCAAAAAGACAAAGATTGCCATGACCAGAAGCTCAAGTGGGAGCCTGGGTTTTTCTTCCAGCCTCAGAGAAAACCAACTGCTACTGTGAAAAAGTAAGCTGCTATGGTCTAGGCCACATGTGTGTAAGTGCCCTGTACGCTAAACCCCCACTTCCTTTATGAAAGTATATGCTCTATGGTAAGCGTGAACTCACGTGGCACTGTGTGACCTTACAAGATGGGAATCTGAGACTGACACACCACATTGGGTTCGTGAGTCATTGAAAGAAGATTTAAATACCTTTTATACAGTGACAACAAAATCCCAAATCATTATACTAAGAGGAAAAAGCCAGGCAGAAAAAAAGAAATGCCATATAATTACATATATACGAGCTTCTAAAGAATGCTAAGTATCTATGATGACAGAAAAAATCAGTAGCTGCTCAAGATGGGGCTGTGGGATCTTTGAGGTATGACAGAATTTTTCTGTATCTGAAGGTAAAGCAGTGGCTTCCCAGACTATGTACATGGGACAAAGGTGAGTGGGTATCATTTGGTGCTTAGAAATTAAACATAATAAATATGATTTAAAACATTTTTGTGTTGGCATCACCCAGGCCTCCTTGGTCTGGAAAAGCCTTGCCCGACCACCACTTTTTTTGTTTGTTTGTTTTTTTAACAGCATCTGAAAGTTAAGCCTGAGGAAGAAGGGTTACCATGGCTGTCCTCAGGGATGTATTCCAGTCCAGGCAGTAAAGTAAATCAGAGCACTTGGCGCTATCCCAAGGGCTAAACATAGTCACCAAGGACAGAAGCCACAACTGGAGCTTTCTAACGTGGGCTGTCCCTGAACACAGACTCAGTACTCATGGCCCACCCTCCTTTTCATATCTTGTTCCATTGCCCCCACCCACACTGTGTGCTTTGTCAAGGGCAAAAATGGCCTTGACAGAGCTGGCTCTTAATTACTCAAGTAATGTAATTACTGTCCCTTGGACACCTGAAACAACCGATAAATGAATTAATTTCAATTCTCAAAAGAGACAAGCTCTTACTAATTATTTTAAACATTGTGTGTGTGTGAGTGTGTGTGTGTGTGTGTGTGTGTGTCTGTGTCTGTGTCTGTGTGTGTACATGTGTGTCCCACAGAATGCATGTAGAGGTCACAAATGGGGACAACTCTCTCTGTCCACCATATGGGACCCAAGGATGGGACTGAGGTACCAAGGACTTGATGAGTACCAAGCACCATCCCCCAAAGAGCCACTGTGCTGGCCCACTCTTACCTAATTTTGAGAAGGACTTTGTGAGCATAGATGTATTTTCCGTCAACCAGAAACTTGAGGTCTGCAGTGTCAGGGTTGTCAAACTCCCTCTTCAGTGACTCGGCCACAGTGAGGTGGTCATCAGGTTCTAAGAGAACAGCACAGCACTTGTAGGGTCAGCCACAGACGGTTGGACTCGGAGGCAAGGAGACCCTACTCTCTGGGCACTCAGGAAAGGCTCCTCCCCCAAACAACTGACAGCTACACAAGGCTTTACCCCTGAATACAAATTCACATCTCCAAAACTTCACTATAAATTTGGCAAAACCAAAAATGTTTCCAACTCTCTCACTAACTGAATAAAATTTTAGAAAGTTGAATGTTCAGAATGTTTCTAGCTAAAAATAAAAGATGCAGTTTCCAGTTAAAGTAAAAAGCAATCAAATCAAATTACCTTTAATTCGGGTTGGTACTGCTCCCAGGATTTTTGATTCCCTTTCCTGGGGCCCCCAGAAAGGAAGTTCACAGATCCCGTCCCCAGTGACGGCCCCAGTCCTCAGGAAATGCCCCAAGTGGACAGGGCATGCTTACCCACGGAGAGGAGGCGCCAGGTGACGGCAGGCGTGGCAAAGCAGGCAAAGACGTCATCGGTGCAGCAGAAGTGGGTGAGGTGGGGAAGGACCACCGACTGGCCCCGGCACTGGCCCCACATGTACACGTGCCCACCCTGGGTCTTGGCAGCAGACGTGTGGGCGGAGTGACAGGCTGCGATCTCTATGATCCTAAAGTCACAAGCGAACACCACAGGGATACAGTGAACAGGAGGAAAAGGAGCTGCCTCTCCTTCCCCTGGGTGCACCTGACCGATCTATCGTGAACTAACTAGCTGACAGAAGTGAGTGGGCCCAAGGAACAAAAAGAACAAAGCGAGATCTGGACACCTCACTTCCTAAATTTTCAGTCACTAAATACTGGAGTCATACTTCAATGGCATTTATGACTCGTGAGGATCTATTGGTTACCAATAGGCCTTAAAAATACCATCCTGCTTTGAGTTAAAGATGTAACGTTTCATGCTTAAAAACATTATCTACTAACTAGATAATGAAGACATGGACCATCTAACCTGGGTCCATAAAGGAAAGCTCAGGGTGGGATGGGATTCAGCACATAAGCACTAGCTTAGCAAGTGAGCTGCCCGGGGCTTATCCTTGTCACCCAAACCAAACAAATCTTCAGTCACTTTAAAGGGAGAGGGCTGAAAGTCACTCTGGCTTCTATCTGCACAATAAATTCAGTAGCTTCTTGTCTTGATGTCCTACTGAACGACCCTCACTTCTGCATGCTAAGAGGATGGATGCACTATACTGAACGACCCTCACTTCTGCATGCTAAGAGGATGGATGCACTATACTGAACGACCCTCACTTCTGCATGCTGAGAGGATGCACTATACTGAACGACCCTCACTTCTGCATGCTGAGAGGATGGATGCACTATACTGAATGACCCTCACTTCTGCATGCCGAGAGGGTGGATGCCCTATACCGAATGAACCCTGGCTCCAAGAGTCTTGGTTTCATCTAGGGTGGGAACTGAATGGTAAGCGGTATATGCTGGCCGTGTTTGGTGTAGCGACCAGCATAGTAAGAAGCATAGTAAGAAGGGCCTCTCTACGGCTGCTGCCAGACAAGGCCAAAATCAGAACTTCCTGCAGCAACCTTAATTAGCTCTCTTCACCTCTGCAATTGGGCAATCACACGTCACAAAATAAAGTGTCCTGTGGGCTGAGCCAAAGGAGGCTGTAAACAGAAGGAATGAGAGAAATAAGCAGAAACCAACAGAGACAGTTGGTCAGGTCAGTTGTTTTCCCCATCAAAACCACAGGGAAATGAGTGCCTGGGTGACATCAAGTGACCCTTTCTGCATAAGGATTACAACAGGGAACTTCGGTGTCACGCCATTTCAATGGGCCTGTTTGGGAAATTTGGCTATTGTTATTTTTAATCCTGATTCCTTAGGTTAGATAAAAAGCTTACTTTCAGTTCCATGCCTGAAAACGAGCGTAAGAGAGTCCACTCGGACCTTCAGCCTCAGACATGGGTGTGTGCAGGACACAGCCATGGCCTCTGGTCTTCTAGTTAACATATCACTTTACATGAAAATGTCTCGTGTAGAGATGGTCTGTTTGAGTTGGCAGACTCCCCTAGTCTCTCCTACCATTGCATGCTTGTGTCTGTATGCAACTGATGCCCATATCCCGTGCTCTGCAGAACAGCCTTGCACAACGGGAAAATGGCCCACATGATCTGGCTAGAAAGTTACTATACATTTTTCAACAGATATGGAAAACAGGAGAATCAGGAAATGAAATTCATCTACTAGATGAACTAGTACTAGTAGACTGTAGAACAACTACTCTTGTTTCCTGGACCTGGACACGAGAGGTAGACCGAGGAGCGTTCTCCAGAGAACACCGCCGGACTGCGCTGTGTCTTTTCCAGAACCCACCACCTACCTATCCCTTCATTTGTAAGTTACCCACTAAATAAATCTTCCTTTTAACTACGTGGAGTGGCCTTAGTAATTACACACAGCTAAGCAGTTAACAAAAGGGTTTTTTTTTTTTTAAGCACTTGAACATCTTAACTATCAGTAGTAAAATCACAGCTTTTCTCTGAGTTAGAGGAGGATCCATACCATACCACCTTCCTGTGAGCATTGGTGAGCTATTCTTGCCCTCTTCCTTCTGAGGTCAGGCCTAGGCCGGGTTCCTCTGTGTGTGTGTGTGTGTGTGTGTGTGTGTGTGTGTGTGTGTGTGTGT
>CABHPR010143012.1:22735-41281 GCA_902168415.1 Peromyscus melanophrys
TGTGTGTGTATGTGTTTGTGTGTCCCCACAAGTGTGCAGTTTGGTTTTGGTTTGTTGTTTTTTAAGAGAGAAATTATATGAAGTTGGGTACTATGGTGGTTTGAATATAATTGGCCCCCATAAGCTCATAGGGAGTGGCACTATTAGAAAGTGTGGCTTTGTCGGAGTAGGTGTGGCCTTGTTGGAGGAAGTCTGTCACTGTAGGGGGTGGGCTTTGAGGTCTCATAGATGCTCAAGCCATGCCCAGTGTCTCAGACCACTTCCTGTTGCCTGTGAGATAAGATGTAGGACTCTTAACTCCTTCTCTATCACCATATCTGCCTGCATGCCACCATAATGATAATGGACTAAAGTGCTGAACTGTAAGTCAGCCCCAATTGACTGTTTTCCTTTATAAGAGTTGCCATGGTCATGGCGTCTCTTCACAGCAACAGAAACCCTGACTAAGACAGGTAGGTAGCTAGGTAGTGGAGGAAGAACTAGGAGGAGTTGGGGGAAGGGGAAGAATATAATAAAACATATCAAATCTCAAAAAAATGAAAAAAAAAAAGAACTCCTAAGGGAATAGAATTTACTTCAGTGCTACAGCCACCTGCAAGTTTTACAGGGGCCTCAAAAATAAACAAACAAACAATCAACAAATATAAAAAAATCCTGATTTTGTACCAAGAAACACATTTTGAACCTTGCCTTTTCTGGGCTGACAGGCTATAGTTAACAGGTGTTAACTGAGCTAACCTCCACTGTCTAGACCCTGGCACATTTCACACTTACTTTGTAGCCAAAGTGAATGGGGAAATTACTACAAGTTCTTAGTGTTCGTGTTTTGTATCACCTCAGTGGAATGGCTTACCCCACCACATAGCTTAAAGGCTGTGAAATACTGGAAATGAAAAGGCAGAGTGTGACAAAGAATATAAATAAAAACAGAAACAGAGAACAAAGTGAGGTTATTTGTGTTGGTGAACAATGGAGAAAAGGCATCTCATAGAAAAGGCAAACCGAGAAGCTGATTCCTAGTTATGGCTCTGGAAAGCCCAGTGGACGACTGAAGAGCTTAAGAGGCCACAGAATGATCAGAAATTCAAGGCATGGCTAATTTTACATTACAAGTTATAATATGCCTTTACGGGATAAACTTAAGAACAAAGACACATGTGCTAAACCTTTTAAAAGCGTTTCCTTTTGAGCAGAGAATCCATGCAGATGGATTTTATTTTTCTTTCACGATGAACAGGCACTAACAACCACAGACTCACCCCTGCCCCACCCAAAATTCAATCCCATTCCTAACTAGGCTTTTCTGGAAGAGCCCCACAAGAGTCAGAAGAAAGTCATGACCGATGTGTGAGGCTCAGCCACTGGGAAGGGCTGGGCGCTGCCGGACAAGTCCTAGCAGATTCGCCACATGCCAGCAACTGAGGCCTGACTGACATTGTGCAAGCTCAGAAACTGCCACCTGGAGTTCAAGGCTGGGAAACTGAGGAGACCAGGGAGATCCTTTCAGAACAGCCATCCCTGATCTGTGTGGGCAGCAGCAATCGCAGAAGTGCACAGGAGGAACCCAGTGTCTACGTCCAGAGCATGGGGCAGGCAGCTCGGAGCCCTGCTTAGCAATGTGCACTCCCGGCGCACCCCCCCCCTGCCTCTTGGCTTCTGGCTCTCTCCCCTCTCAGTGGCCCACGGTCTGCTCCAGAGTGGACCGGTGGGAAGACGAGATCTCACTCTGGATCAGAGAAAGCAAGGCAATGCAAGCCAGTCTTTGCTGATGAGATGCTAAGGTAATGCGGAAGCACCACGAGGAAAGGGCCCGTGAGTCACTCTGCTGTGCACGCTCCTCTCTCTGACCTTCAGCACTGGTGTTCAGGCTGTGTACCAAGTGTCTCTACTGATTGCATGGGCGGGCTGAGGCATTTTTATAGTTATCGGGTGTGAGAAAATATCCCTTCTGCTTTCCTTGACCTCTGTGGATACTTTACAAGGCCAGCAAATGATAGAGTCACAGGCATCTATGCACCAGTTCCTGCCTCCACTATCTCCCCTGTTCCCCATTTAAAGAATCAAAGGTCCTATTTTCAAACTTTTAGCTTAAAAAAGGTGGTTTTTCCAGATCTATATAGGTTATGTAAAATGAACCATGTTTACAGTATGTAAATAAAAATGACATTTATAAAGAATCCCAATGGAAAAAAACATCAAAAGAAGAAGCCCAATTTCAGCTAATCTATTTATCCACATATTTATTTAAATCAAATATAAAAACTACCATGTGGAATAAAAATAGAAGAGCACATTAATTTCCATAGTGACAGCATCACTGGGTTGAAGGGGAAGTACTGTAATGTTTCTGTGCCACACACCGAGTCAAGACGACAGGGGAAAGGCAGTGCCGTGACTGACTGAGGAAGCCAGAGGCTTTCAAAATCACTAGGATCATTTGGAAATGACTCAAAACTGAGTCCTCATTTTCTAGCACTTCACTCCTCTGCACAGCACAAGTCTGTGACGTTAAAACAATGAAACCACCCTGCCCTTCTAACCGGCAGGTTTTATAAGGAGCTGAGAGACTAGCATCATGCCCGACTCGAAACACCGTAATTCCCCAGCCACAGAAGACAGATGGCAAACACTCACTACCACCTTCCTTTGAGGATGAGAACAAAAGCAAGGAGAGAGCACTCAGCCGCCGTGCACACAGAGCTCTCCTGACCGCTCACTGCAGTCTGCACAGACAGCACTGGGGGACAGTGACATACAGGCAAGTGACACAGGAGCGCCATGTCCCCAGCAACTCACAAGGCAACTTCAACCAGGAATGAACAATCTGGCTAAAGAGTGACTTCCCATAATTCCACACTAAAGACCATGGAGGTGATTTGGAAATGTCCACCTTACCTGTCCTTTTCCACAACAACAGGGGTAGGGTAGGACTGGTTACTTTTATTGCCAGTGCCCAATTGGCCATAAGAATTTGCACCCCAAGCATACACTTGACCTTCATCTGTTAATACTAACGTGTGTGCGTAGCCACAGGCAACCTAGAAGGACAAAAGACAAATCTTGTCAGGTCTGCAAGTAAAGGGTAATGTTTCACTTTTACAAAGGAGGTTAAGACTAAAATGGAAGCCAAGGAAGGGCAGACTGCCCCTAAGGGCAGACAGTGAAAGAACCGGTACTCTCTTGTCCTAGTGCAGGCCCAGCTGAGTGGCCGGTGCTGCAGAGATCACCCCCAGTACTTCCGCTGGCTCAGCCCACTGCAGTGAGCTCTCCAGCAGCTGTGAGGCCAGGGTAAGACACAGACACCTAATTCTTTCTTCTAGTTATTGAAGGAAAACATGCTTACTGTGGAAAATGGAGGACAGTGTAAATAAACATAAAAAGCTCTCTGGTGTCGAGACAGTGTTTCTCTGTGCAGCCCTGGCTGTCCTTGAACTCACTCTGTAGCCCAGGCTGGCCTCAAACTCAGAGATCCGCCTGCCTCTGTCTCCTGAGTGCTGGGATTAAAGGCGTGAGCCACCATTGCCCAGCTTGAAAAGTTCTCAAGACCAGGAATTGAGAAGTTTTTTTTCCCAACTTTTCAGATATAAAAATATGCACTTACGGGGCTGGAAGATGGTTCAGTGGTTAAGAGCACTGGCTGCTCTTCAAAGGACCCAGGTTCAATTCCCAGCACCCACATGGCAATTCACAACTGTCTATAACTCCAGTTCCAGGGGATCTGACACCCTCACACAGAGATACATTGCAGGCAAGATACCAATGATCATAAAATAAAACTTTAAAAAAAAGAAAGAAAACACAAAGAAGAAATATGCACGTACAAATTTTTCAGTGGTAGCATATGTAGCTATCCTTTATCTTTTTAACCCAAAGTTACTTTGACATTGCTTTCTCCCCACTATTAAGAATCCTTTGTAAAGCCAGGCAGTGGTGGTGCACACTTTTAATCCCAGCTCTTAGGGGGCAGATGGTGGCAGATCTCTGTGAGTTTGAGCCCAGCCTGGTCTACAAAGTGAGTTCCAGGACAGCTAGGACTGTTACAGAGAAACTCTGTCTTAAAAATAAACAAAACAAAACAAAAAACAACTTTGTAAGCTGGTTATGGTGGCACATACATATCATCTCTGCAGTCAGGAAGCTGGCTGCAGCAAGAGGTTCACAGGTATGGCCTAGCTAACAGTGAGACTCTGTCTCAAGAACAGCATCACCATCAATCTCATATTGATGGGCATAATCTATCAATTGTTCTCCTATCATTAGATTAGTAAATTATACAATGCCTATCCTTTTTATTAAACTTACTTTTCTTACATTCTTCTTAACCATTTTTGTTTATTCTCTCCCCAAGAATTCCTTTGTTAAGATTATAACTATTAATGCATTTTAATGGATTTCACTATGACTGAACTAATTTTACATGAGACTTTCTCTTTGGTTCCATAGAGTGGAATTACAGGTAAAAAGGCATGAAGATTTTTTAAAACTGTTGGCATATATGCTCTCAAAGATTCTTCAGGAAAGGGTGTGCAACTTACATACATTCTCAGTACAGTTCACAAAACTGATATAGAAACAGTATCTCCATAAACAGGTATACCTTAGTTCAAGGCAAAGGGGGCGTTAACCTTAACTTCAACAGAAGCATCAAACTAGCTGAACTTTGCATGTGTATAAGAAAATTGGGACCTAGTGCACGGCACACAGACCACCAGGAGACGTACCCTCTGGACACGGATGCCTTGCAGGGCTGCCACTCTACAGGGGGTTGGCTGGTTGCCACTGCTGCCCAGACCCAGCTGTCCATTCCCATTGTAACCCCAGACATAGACCTGGGGAAAGATAAGAACCGTAGCATGCAGCAGTTCAGTTCTGTTGTTGAGAAGCACGCCATGCTTATAGGACACTAAGGAGACAAAGAAAACTTTTGAAACCAAGTATGAAGTAACCTTCCTACCTCTCCAGTGTCCACAACGGCCATGGAACACATTTGCCCACATGCTATGTTCATAACCACTTTATTCTGCAGACATCCAGTGACTCTTCGAGGAATCGGCTGATTAGCGGTTGATCCAGAGCCTACCTGCCCAGAGTTGTTATAACCCCAGGCAAATACCTATGCGAAAAAGAAGACTGATAAACCCAGCTGGACATTGACATGTGCTCAGGGCATCTCACCATCCTGTCAAAGAGCTTCCCCACTGGTCTCACAATATAGGCAGAGAAAGTATTATTTTATAACGCTTGTGTTATCTCTACAAGAGTAACAATTATCATATAATACAAAATATTTGCCCACCTCAGCCATATTTTTCAACATTTTGGGACTTTTTTATTTTGCAAATAAGACCTTTGTTATAGCAATATAAAAGTAATAATGAGTTCTTTTAAGATTTGTAGTGACCGAAGTCCTTACTACATACAGGGAAATGTCATAATACAACCATCACGATAATAACTTGCTACCAAGAATAAGGCTGAGTTTGAGGGGCAGTTATTTTAAACATCCCCGCTTAGTTTATCATAACTACTTTGGTTAGTTTTTTGACAATCTGGCACAAGCTAGACGTGATGGCTATTCTTGGTTGTAAACTTGACTACATACGGAATTAATTAAAACCCAAATTGTTGAATATTTGTGAGAAGTTTCTTGTTTTTGTTTTTTTCTTAATTAAATCACTAGAAGTATGAAGACCCACTTCTAATCTGGATCTTTGAGGTAAGAAGATATACCTTTTATTCAGATCTTTTGAGGTGGGAAGATCCACCTTTAATCTGGGCCACACTTTCTTGCTGGAAGCCTATATAAAGGTCATGGAAGAAGGAAGCAGCAAGCTTTGCCTGTCTGCTCTTGCCTCACTAATGAGTATATTCCTCCACTGGCTTTAGAGCCTACTTCTTTAGGATTCCAGTACATACTGAAGACCAGCTGAGACTTACAGCCTCGTGGACTGAAAAAGTACTGTATTCTTGGACCTTCTGTTGGTAGACAGCCATTGCTGAACTAGCTGGACCACAGCCTGTAAACCACTCTAGTAAATCCCATATATATATATAGTTTATATCTATCGTAGATGGACAGATAGAGCCCATCTACATATCTATACATATAAATCCCACATCTATCTTATTATTCGTGTGTGTGTGTGTATATATATATATATATATATATATATATATATACATACACACACACACATAATGATTAGATATAGATGGATGGATGGATGGATGGATAGATTCCTTTTTTAAGTTCTGTTCCTCTAGAGCACCCTGGGAAGAGTTATCTGGGAAGAGAAACTCAATTGAGAAAATGCCTCCATCAGATTGTCTACAGGCAAGTCTATAGGGTATTTTCTCGATTAATGATCGGTGTGGCATGGCCCAGGTCACTGAAGACAGTGCCACCTCTGAGCTGATGGTCCTGAGAGGTATAAGAAAGCAGGCTGAGAAAGCCAGGGGGAGCAAGACAGTAAGTAGAGTTCCTCCACGACCTCTGCTTCAGTTTCTCCTTCCAGATTCCTGTCTTGAGTTCCTGCTCTGACTTCCCTGGATGATGGACTGTAGCCTGTAAGGCAAATAAACCCTTTCTTCCCCAAGTTGCTTTTGATCATGATGTTTTATCACAGCAATACAAAGCAAACTCAATTTTATTGATTTTATTGCCTAGTCATATTTTGGGAGCAGTTAAAGGAATCTATAGAACATACTGTAAAAAAAGAAAAAAAAAATCAGCGAGTTTATGCTAATTATCCTCACCTCTCCATCAGATGTTAGGACCAAAGAATGGTAAGACCCGCAGGCAACCTCAATGACTTGTTTATTTGACAAGTTAGTAGAGATATGGCAGGGCACTAAGCCATGATTTGTTGTCCCATTACCCAGCTGGCTATAAGCATTGTGACCCCAGGTAAAGACTTCTCCGTCTGAAAATAAGGAAAGATGAACAGCCTTCACAACACATCCTTCTCTATAGGAGGCTACAACACGTCCCTCAGCTTCCACAGATGGAAACTAAGAGTCAGCTTCAAAGGTGGCTCGACTTCCTCCTTCCAAATTCACTTAGTGACAGGATCTATTTGGAAACCCAAAATGCCTTCTACGTCAAAGCAACACAATGGAATTTAACTCTATGAAGTTTAAAAATAGCTAGATGATTTCTGAATAAATAAAACAGAGAAAACAGTACATCAAAAGTCAAGAGTGTAAGGTGTTACTTAACTCTTCTAGATCTTCATTTCCTTTAGAGAAAGATGACCAAATATATTTTAAATTTTATTGTATTACTTGTGCAATTATAAAAATTCATAGAACATATGTACAATTTACAGATAAAAAATCATATATACACAAACCATAGCACGTTTCCCCAAAAGCCCTGCATATATGTACCCTACTCTACATATAAGAATTTAGCTTTCTGATTCTGAACTTTGAAGAACTAAGTCACATGAATGCTCCCTGTCATCTGTGTTTTCTACATTACTTAGGTTATATTATGAGTGGACTTCATTTGATCGTCTGGTTTGACTTTCTTTTGTGATATACAAATTACTATAGAACTTGCCCAATGAATGTTCATTTGATAATTCAATTGCTCACTGGGTCTTTCCCAAATCTTCTATGTTGTCTGTAGATCTTTTTTCCTCTGTAGATATTTTGCTTTCTGTAATTCTTTTCTGAGATACCAACAGCTCATGTTTAATAATCACCGTCTGCCACTCCTACTGGGTCTCACGCATTAGACCCTGCAGGAGGTTGGTGTTTGGACTGAGCTCTCGGTGCTGCACCCAGCCAAAGTGGGTGCTCACTTGTGCTCACTTTCCACATCAGCAAGCAGGGCTACGTTGTTATCTGACCTGAGGAACCAAGGGGGAGGGTGCCAAGAGGCAAGTTCCAAACAGGACAGCTTCAGCCTATAAGTCTCCAGCTTCCCTCTGCTGACATCACTTCTCTGTACACAGCCAACCTCCTGCTCAGCTGATGCTAACAGGCACGTTACGGGGGTGAAGCATTGTCCAATCCTAGAACTGCAAGGAAAGGCCAACCACAGTCTGCAAGCTGCACTTTTGCTCTGTCTCCTGCCACATCCACGTGCCTTGGGCCCACATACTGTGTGTCAAACCACGTGTTGCTGCTCACTGACGCTGACATGCTGTTTATGGCAATCCTCCCAGGCTTCCAATGGAGGTGACTTGCTCTAAAAAGGATGTGCATTCACTTCTATGGCACTCTTTGATAAAGTCCATGCCTCTAATTCAAGGCCTGAGACTTAGACCATCTGGTCTAACGTGACACAAACCTACTGCTGCAAATTCTGGGGGACGGTTTGTTTCATTTTCTCTTTTTCCTTCTCTGGGGTGCTCCAAGCAAGAAATTCTCGTGTTCAATCCCTGGGAAGTGGCAAATCCTGTGCTGAGAGTGTAGCTTTTGTGGTCCCAGCCTATGGGAGGTCTCCTATTATACTTCCGTTACACGGGACCTTGACCTCTTGACCTGTAACCTTTCACCTCAAGAGTACAAACTACAGGTCAGCATCAGCTGGGCAGGTGGGTGCCTCAAAAGCAGGCCAGCTTCACAGTCTCCTCCAGCCTCACGTGACTATTCCTGTTTCCTCACCTTACCTGACGTTGCCTTCCCTTAACTGCTAAGCCATCACACCAACCCCAGACTTCAGCTGTTTGTTTGTTTGTTTTTAAATGAAGAAATAGTCTGAATCATCTTGCCTATTTCCGGAAACTCCAGCCCAAATTGCCAGAACTTATACCTCAAAGGCATAATTTAATTCTAATTCTGAGCTCACGATGCAGCCAAGAGAATGTTTTCTCTACACTACTACGGGACACTGCTATCAGCCACTTACTCAATGTGAGAATTACAGAAAGCTTAGAGGAACGGCGGGATCACCATGTGGTCTCTCGATTTGCAGGCCAGGAATCTACGAAGCGTAGGCTTCCTACGATCCAAAGCAAGCAGAGTTCTCACACATTAATTACACTTACCGAGTGGGGAATGGAAGGGCTGTGTGCACTGTCTTTCATCCATTTAGACGCCCTGTGTTAAACTACCATTCTCTGCTGTTCAAGTACAGCCATACTCCATGTTCCCAATGCATTCCCAGAGCAGAGCCAGCAACTCTTGCTCAATCAGAAAGTTTGCTCTCAATTTTCAGGGCATCCTGGTCTTATTTCTTAACAAATAAGCAATACCCTAAACCTATCCATTGAGTTCCTATTACCTGTTGTTGCAAGAACGATGTGTGGGCCACTGCCATAGCCGAGGCTTGCTATCTTTTTGCCAGTTAAAGAATCCAGTCTCCGAGGCTCAATGGTGCTCTGAACATCACCTACGCCCAGACAGCCACTGCAGTTTGTGCCGAGCACAAAAATCTGTGGAAAAAACACTCAGTTCAAGGAAGCAAATTTCTGAAAAGTGTATAAGTTAACTCAAGCAACCTTCCTAAAGGAAACTGCCTCGTTACAGAATAAATAAAAGTTGGCTTTTCAGCCAAGTAGTGGGGGTGCACGCCTTTAATCCCAGCATTTGGGAGGCAGAGGCAAGCGGATCTCTCTGAGTGTGAAGCCAGCCTGGTCTACAAAGCAAGTTCCAGGACAGTCAGGACCACATAGAGAAACACCGTCTCGAAACAAAAAAATTGCTTTTCCATACTTCTGTTTAAAGGTTTCATTCCCTTATCCCCCTCCCCTACACACACAAGGCACTTACAGACCATTACTAAAAACACGGGTGGTTGAATTTTTTCTTCAAAGTTACCTCATCGTTGACTGTAGTGTATAAAACTTCATTGCCAGCACTGCCAAAGACACAAGCCTGACGGATTGACTGCAGTTCTTCCTCAGAACAAAGGGAAAAAATTGGCCACTTTCCCACATCTAACATCTTCAATGATGACAGGGTAGCCTGTACTGGCTGAAAGGAACAAGACTTATGTACTGAGACAACCAATTAAAACAACCAGAAAACATTCCTTGACTCTTGTTTCTGCAGAGTAAACTGGCTTCAAGAGGAATAACCCACATCTGCTGCTGTCTGTTACAGAGAGCCACTCACAGCTGTAGCCCATGGGGGCCGGTAGCCTGGGCAAAATGAGATCTCAAAGACACCCAACGCATCCAAGCCTGGACTGTGGCCAGCTGAATGTTAGCAACACACGAAATAGTGGCTATGGTTTGCATGTGGCTGCAGGAACAGGCAAACAGATGTGGGTTTCTCTCGAGGGAAGGATGGGAGAATAGCTAACAGTGTAACACATGTGCATTCTGGCTAACAGTATAGTTCTTAGGTCTTGTAGCAAGGTTGTCCCTCAGGGAGACCTGGCCTTCCCTGGTTCTGGGTCTGTAAACTGGCTCGTCTGAAAACTGATTGATGGGTCATGGATCCCCATTACTACAATCAAATGTAGCAATTCTTTCCTTTGATCTTGTGCATGTGTAGATCAGACAAAAACAAACTCATCTATTTCACCCCAGGAAACACCATTATTGATTTGCCAGTCCCAAAAATCCAATGCAAGGGTCATAAAAATCTCTTTCCCTGTGCTGCCCATTATGGGTCAGGCCACTGCGGACATAGCTTTGCCTATGATGCACACTATGGAGGTAAGCATGTTCATCTTGCCTCTGGGGATGTTTTGCTGCCTCCTGGCCCCTGCTGCTCTGGGGCCCATTAAGTGCATCACATTTAATGCATCCAACTGAGCAGCAGCATTTCCCACTCTAAGGTCTGTCCCAGGAAGAGGGCGACAACAAAGCTCTTCAAATGTGCTGGCATCCCTCCCACACTTTTGCATCTTACAGTATTAGTGAAGGGCATGTCTTCTGGGCCCGCACATTGTGGAGGATTAGGTTTTAAGCAGGGAATCCACTCCAGCATTCCAGTTTCCCTACACCGTAAAATTCCTTTATCAACAATAAAACAAGAATATCAGTCGATTCTCAGTAGACCACCTTTCCCCAAAGAGTTCAACTAACCAATCAAATAAGACCCTTGGTACTTTTTTTTAAAAAAACTGTGCAAGGTTCAATAGTAAACCTAGAATCTATGTTCAATGGGCTCATATTGACAAACTCAGCTTGATTCATTCTGTTCCTCCTACCATTATCCCACACCCTGAAAGTCCATCGCCACACACACTCTCCAGACTTCTGCTTGAATAAATTAGCAAGCTCATTAGGTTCTCCTGGTGCAGTGCACCTCCTCATGGACCACATGTTCAGCTTCCCAAACACTCACTGGGAGGCAACAACCAGTAGTTACTCAGTCCACAAGGTGTGGACTCAGTAGTCCCAATCAGACACTGGAAGCACAAGAAGTTCCTGGAGAACCAGTGGTTCCTAGTCCACGATGGAAGCTTAGAAACCCTAGTTCTTCTCAGGGAAGGACTCAGCGGCAGCGATGGGACAAATCAACTTGGTGGCAGAGGGAAAGCCAAGGAGCAAGAAGCAAAAGAGCTCTTTATCTAGTCTGCTACCTGTAGATGCCGCCCACTACCAGGGTGGGCCTTCCCACATCAATCAAGGCCATCGGAATGCTTCATCAGATGAGGCTTCCTACTCAAGTGATTCTAACATGTGACAAGTTGACATTCAAACCAACCATAGCATGGACAACCATCTAGGTAGCTTACGTGCTCATTAGCACTGACAGCCACAGCTAGCTGGCAGAAACAACTATGTGTATTAACACTTCTGGAGACTCAAAAGTCGCAAGTCAGGTGTCAGCTAGCTTGCCTTCCAAGAGCTGTCAGGGAAAGATCTAGTCCAGGCTCCCCTTCTTGGCTTGCAGAGGGCTCTCTTCCCTCTGTCTGTCCGCACTGCCTGCAGAGGTGGATCTGTGTCCAATATTCCCCTTCTAATAAACACACAAGTCAGACTGGATTAGGGCCAGCTTTAATGACTCATCTTAACTAAGCTAATTACTTCTTCAATGACCTAGTCTCCATATGAACTGATTGCACTCTGAGGTCTTGGTTTTAGATTTAGGCACATAATCTAGGAGGGCCATGAAAACCTCAACAGTGCATGATAATTTCATGATCGTGTGCACTCTCCAAAGTGGTCTTCAAAGACAGTTGTTATTTATCTGTACAATGGAGACACTTACTTACTCGCTTAATGAAGGAGACCCTCAAACAGCGGGGGTTCCCTCCTGGACCCTGGGTTAGGCACAAACCACACCCAAACGCCTGTTTTCAGAGAGATCTTTTATTAAGTGGGGAGGCAAAGTTAAAGTGGCTGCTTTCTGACTCAGGCAGAAAAACAGCAGCAAATGACCTTGCAGGTGTCATTTTTAAGAAGAGAAAATGGAAAGGACTGTGTTAGGACATGCTAGGATGCTGTGGGATGTTTTGGTTGCGTATGTTAATTAGGTGAACCAAAGGGGGCTTTTGATTGCTGGACTTCAATACATGGATTAGCTAGACCTCGGTAGTCAGCCTCAGGAGGAGAGGAGATTGCCAAATAAGGGAACAGACCTTGGTGGCCAGCTTTAGGGATGTAATCTAATGGTTTAGCAAGGCAGCAGGAATGGAGGAGAAGGGCAAGGCCTGCCAGAGCCATGTTTGCCTCACTTGAGATGGCCAGAATCCCTTCATTTAACTTTTGAATTTTAAAAATATGCATATTTTTTGTAAATATAACAGCCCTTATGCCATCAAATGATATTTTTAAGTATTTTCCAGAAAAACACCAAACTCATATTTAATTTAAAAGAGTAAAGATTTTCTGGGCTCTTTCTCACTAGCTGTTAAACAAACCTTATAAAGAAGATCTGAAAGGCCAGCCACTTGCTTGCTTCCGATCTGAGAAAGCATTTCTCCCCTTCACCTTGGACGCCAGCTGAGGCTGTCTGGGCTGACCTGCAAGCACCCATCCTCATAACTGTGGTACTCTGGGGCTTTTACAGACTGTCTAGCACAGTCCTGAGCAAAGAACCAGGGCAGCCTCCTCCATCACCACACCATTGCTGTTGTGAATGACGGCAAGTATACAGTACATTCTGATTAAAACTGTCTGAGGGCCGGGTGGTGGTGGGACAGGCCTTTGATTCCAGCACTTGGGAGGCAGAGGCAGGTGGATCCCTGAACTCGAGGCTAGCCTGGTTTACAGAGCAAGTTCCAAGACAGCCAAGGCCACACAGAAACCCTGTCTTGAAAAACCAACTAACCAACCAACCAAATCAACAAACAAAAAGACTGTCTAAAGGGTGGCTGAAAGTCCCTATGTCCAGCTCTCCTACCCATGTCTCCCCATGCAAATCTCACGTCCCTAAGCCAAGAATGATAGGTCCTACTTTCACACCTGGGACAGCAGCAACAGATTCTGATCGAACAGATGCAGTAGTTACTATTTCTTCAGTCACTTTAAATACCAGAGCATTTTGCAACAGTATCAGTGGGTATCCAAGAAAAACTCAATTTGGAATCCGGCATTGTTTTTAAATCTTACATCTACAAGAAGCTGTAATTGTACGGATGTATAGAACAGGTCCCTACTTTCATTGTGGCTATTTCAGGAAACTGAAGACTTTATATGGTAGTGTTATATTAATTTGGAAATCGGAGTTTTTAGGTAAAAGAGAATTCTTTCTAGAGACACTTTATTTACTGTCAAAGCTGGACATAGAACTGTGATATGAGATTTTAGTCTAAGTGTCTGTTTTAAATTACCGACCTCCTCATACCATGAAGGAATCTTATTTTCTATGAGCTCTGCTTTATTTTTTTTTCCTTCTGTAAATTTTAAGAAGAATAAAGTTTGAAATGTGGCATAAAGAATCTAAAGGAGATGTTACTAATGGTCTTCTACAGTTTTTCTATATTATCTCTAGTCTTCACAATAATCAGACCATAGATTTTTGCCACATAATCGCAGAAGATCAGTACCTTCAAGGTAGGTGAGAACAGACAGAGGCCCATGTGCCCACATCACCTGAGTGATGTAGTTCCCCTAAGAAGGCACAGTGCTGGGGGCCTCAAGTCTGTGCGGCACACTCACAGAGCCCTAATGGCCGCTTGGCATGCATTGCCAAGACACAATGACTGCTTACTTACTACCTCAGCTTCTCCTTTCAAGCATGTTTTTGGATTTGATCCTGTCCTTTGCTACAATATCAAGTGGCTTCCCGAATACTGAGAATTGAATGGTAAATTCCAACCAGTTCCTAAACACTTCTGTACAAGTCATAAGCTTGAACTTTCTCCTTGCTCCACTTGTACAGTTGCATACAGTACCCAGCCCATGATTCTAACCACTGGGATTCCAAAGTGTGAATGAGGTTTATGCAATCTGCAGTCCTATATTTATTATGAGATGCTGCTGAGCAGGAGAATACCAGCTATGGTAGAATTACTGAATTAAAGACAAAAATAAGACACTGCCATGCCCTCCTTGGCGGTCACAATCTAATGGGAAGTAGCCACAAACAGCCTGTGTACACCAGACGGGGGAATATATTGCTTTTCAAATCTGTCAGACAACTAGAAGCTTGGCAACAGTCATTACAAGTGTATTATTTAAGTCTGTGAGAAAACTATTACATAGGGAACTGATAGCTTAATTTATAAATGCAAATACATTTTGGAGAAAATATTTAATAGTAGCTTCATGGAATTATAGCATTTTGTTCCAGGACACTCAAGAGACAATGTACAAAGATGTACTGCACAGCACATGTAAGAGCCTTGATCATCTGTCAATCATTCTGTGTGCTAGAAATGTCTTCGCTGGAGTCTCCACCTGCTCTATGCCCACTGTCAGGTGAGGGATTAACTAAAGAGCTTGTGTGCTGGCTAGTTTTTATACCAACTTGACACAATAGGTAGGGTCATCTGTGAAGAGAAAATCTTAATCAAGAAAATGTCTCCATAGGATTGGCTTGTGAGCAAGTCTTATGATTGATGTGGGAGGGCCCAGCCTATTGTAGGTGGTGCCACTGCTGGGCAGGTGGTCCTGGGGTACATAAGAAAAAAAATTGGGCAGGCCAGGAGCAAGCCAGTCAGCAGCACCGCTCCATGGCCTCTGCATCAGCTCCTGCCTTCAAGTTCTTGCACTGAGTTCCTGCCCTTGCTTTCCCAGTGATGGTCTGTGATGTGGAAGTGCAAGCCAAAATAAACCCCTTTCTCCCTAAGTTGCTTATGGTCATAATGTTGTTTAACAAAGCAGAAAGTCACTATTAAGATGGTGTCTGCTGCCGGGCGGTGGTGGCGCACGCCTTTAATCCCAACACTCGGGAGGCAGAGCCAGGCGGATCTCTGTGAGTTCGAGGCCAGCCTGGGCTACCAAGTGAGTTCCAGGAGAGGTGCAAAGCTACACAGAGAAACCCTGTAAAAAAAAACCAAAAAAAAAAAAAAAAAAAAACCAACGATGGTGTCTGCTTAATTCAGTTCCAGGGTGATCCAGGTAGCCGCCTGACTAAACAACCACTTCCTGAGCTGTTCCTGTACTACTCCAGTCACATTCTATCCACCACCCCTACCTGTAGCTGGCATCTCTTTGCAAAATGCAAGTAATGAGATGTTAATACTCTGTCAAGGAAAACATAATACAGGAAATGCACCTGCCATGAATTAGAGACTAAGACACATCCTGTTAGTCTCATTGTGTGGTCTGGAACAAACAGACGCTGTATCCACTGAGAAATCCACTGAGTGACCACACTGCACATGACCACAGCAAACTGGCAAGCTGTTACAATTCCGTTAAAATACAGCCTATATAGGAAAATCAAAGTGACATGTTGGGCATGTTTAGTAAAACAATGTCTAAAAAAAATGCAACATTTTACCTGTTGAGGATTTCCTAGCTGCAACATTTTATATGCAATAAGGTAACTTCACTGCTGACTATGTGAATTCATTTATTTAATTTTATGAAATCTGTTCCCAGGAGGAATTAGGAATTTTTCTATTAACACCTTTTGTGGGTGTGTGCATGTGTGTGTGGGTGTGTGTGGGGGGGTGGGGGCACCTATGGCCATGGAGGCCAGAAGAGAGCCTCAGATCCTCGGAAGCTGGAGTTACAGGTGACTGTGAGTCACATAACAAGGGTTTGGGAACCAAAGTTTGGTCCTCAGCAAGACCAACAAGCACTAGTGATTGTTGAGGCATCTCTCCAGGGAGTCCCCTACTATCATTTCCTAAGGCTCTATCATTAGTTTTTAAGCTACTTTTACAAATTCCTGCAAGGTTCACACAGAAACATTCAAGTCAGCATGTGGTAAAATGTCAAGTTTGCCTGTTCTATGTATAATTATTATAATGTATTGAATTTTACCTCTTTTATTTCCTAAAGTAGAAAAAAGACAAAAGAAATAGTTAATATTAAACTGTTTTATGGAGATGAGCAGATACTTTGTAAATTTAACACGATACAAGATAGAAATCAACAGACAGGCTGAAAGATATGAAACAATATCCACTGGATACAGGATGGGAAGCAATATCCACTAGATACAAGATGGGCGAATAATATTCACTGGATACTGGTTGAGAAACAATATCTACTGGATGGGTAATAATATTCACTGGATCCTGAATGGGAAACAATATCCACTGGATCCTGGATGGGAAACAATATTCACTGGATACTGGATGGTAAACAATATCCACTGGATACAGGATGGGAAACAATATTCACTGGATACAGGATGGAAAACAATATCCACTGGATCCTGGATGGGAAACAATATTCACTGGATCCTGGATGGGAATAATATTTACTGGATACAGGACGGAGAACAGTATCCACTAGATACTGCATGGGAAACAGTATTCATTGGATACTGTATAGACTTAAGCTGGATGACTGTAATGTTCAGATGTGATGGAAAATAAAAGAGCATGATGAGTTGGAAGCGTATCTTCTATGACTTTTTTTTTAGTGTTTTTCAATATTTGGGAAAGGAATAAACATCATTTAAACAAAGCCTTTTACAGGTCATCATCTGTGAGCAGAAGCCTATATTCCTTACCAAGTTAAAATGCCACCATCCCAGGGAGCCCTTCTTCAACCCCCAGGTAGCATCTGTTCCTTGCTGGCCCTGTCCACATCCTATATCCCCCAATCAATTATTATTGGTATGTCAGGCACCACACCGTAGCCTCTCCAAGGAAGACTTCGATGATCTCACTGCTCTTCTAACCAGGTGAACAAGAGATATGGTTCATGCAACAAAATATACTATAAGGCATGCTTTTTTCTAACCTGGCCACTTTCTCCACAGAAACCAGGCAGTTCTTCTTCCATATGGACTCAGTCCTGTGCAGTCCCTAGGGAAAAAGTATGTTGTAAAATCAGGAGCCCATGCCAGATGAAGGGACACAGAAAACTACTGGAGTAAGCAGGGGCCTGTATTCCCAACATTTGGGAGGCTAAGGAATTAGAAAGAAGCCTAGGCAACAAAACAAGACCTTGTACCAAACAAACAAACAAAATGACTTTACTTCTAATTAACAGGGAACGTAAGTCCCCAGATGGTGAGTGGGTGACAGAGGAACTAAGCCTTTAGCATGGGAGTCAACAGCTATAAGCCCTACAAGTAGTTTTCAATATTCAGGAACTCTTAAGGGAACCACGCTCCTGAAGTCTCGGATGGCCATCGCAGAACAGAGGTCCTTCTATCTAAAAGGAAATTAGCAGAAACTTCCATCTCACAGATGACTTTGCTATTGATAGGGAAAAACAAATTCTAGACCTTGGCCAACTTTTCTGAGACTGGAAGTTCCAAATCACCACGGTGACGACCAGACTTATGAATTCTCAGCTCCTGAAGGATGTATGATCTGCTAAGCTGGAAAAAACAAAGGAGAAATGAATGAAACGGATGAATAAAATGAATGAACGAATAGATGAATGAATGAATGAATGAATGAATGAATGAATGCAGCTTTGTTGTCCTGGACTTTAACAACAACAAAAAAGTCTGAAACAATGAAAGCCATCAAGTATGGAACAAGATCACTGAATATTCTTTCCTTAGAAACTTCCTGCCATCGCATCTAAGAGACAGCAAGAGCAGGGACAGCAGGGGCAGCCTACGGAAGACATGCGGGATCTTCACTGTGGTTCAGCCATTACACACTAGCTAGCCCAGAGCTAAAGACAATATAAACAAAGTAGTGTGTCCCTCCAAAAGCCAACTTAATAAAACTGTATTTAGTAACATTTATTGTTGTCGAATTTATTAGGTTTGCTCCAATTATTTAAATGCAATGCGTATTGCGAGCTTTTTATTACAGTTTCACCTGGCATTTGCCGCAATAGAACTAACTAGAACAGGAAAAAGACAGACTAAAAATGGCACACGCCTTTAATCCTAGCGCTTGGGAAACAGAGCCCAGCCTGGTCTACAGAGTGACTTCCAGGACAGCTAGGGCTACACAGAGAAACCCTTTCTCAGAACACACACACACACACACACACACACACACACACACACACACACACACGCCGAGCAATGGGGTGGGTTGCACGCCTTCCATCCCAGTACTCAAAAGGCAGAGGCAGGTGGTTCTCTGTGAGTTCGAGGCCA